>JASTWF010000082.1:806400-882346 GCA_030390025.1 Squalus acanthias
GTGGTGTGTGGGTCTGTGTGGTGTGTGGGTCTGTGTGGTGTGTGGGTCTGTGTGGTGTGTGGGGGGGTCTGTGTGTGTGTGTGTGTGTGCTGTGTGGTGTGTGGGTCTGTGTGGTGTGTGGGTCTGTGTGGTGTGTGGGTCTGTGTGGTGTGTGGGTCTGTGTGTGTGTGTGTGTGTGTGTGTCTGTGTGTCTGTGTGTGTGTGTGTGTGTGTGTGTGTGTGTGCTGTGTGGTGTGTGGGTCTGTGTGGTGTGTGGGTCTGTGTGGTGTGTGGGTCTGTGTGGTGTGTGGGGGGGTCTGTGTGTGTGTGTGTGTGTGCTGTGTGGTGTGTGGGTCTGTGTGGTGTGTGGGTCTGTGTGGTGTGTGGGGGGGTCTGTGTGTGTGTCTGTGAGGGTGTGTGGGTCTGTGTGTGTGTGTGTGTGGGTCTGTGTGTGTGTGTGTGTGTGTGTGTGTGTGTGTGTGG
The DNA here is from genome assembly GCA_030390025.1 of Squalus acanthias. Lineage (NCBI taxonomy): Eukaryota > Metazoa > Chordata > Chondrichthyes > Squaliformes > Squalidae > Squalus > Squalus acanthias. The sequence continues at coordinate 806,863 of JASTWF010000082.1, forward strand.
GTCTGTGTGTGTGTGTGTGTGTGCTGTGTGGTGTGTGGGTCTGTGTGGTGTGTGGGTCTGTGTGGTGTGTGGGGGGGTCTGTGTGTGTGTCTGTGAGGGTGTGTGGGTCTGTGTGTGTGTGTGTGTGGGTCTGTGTGTGTGTGTGTGTGTGTGTGTGTGTGTGTGTGTGTGTGTGGGTCTGTGTGTGTGTGTGGAGTGTGTGTGTGTGCTGGGCGGGTGTGTGGGGACTTCGGCTGAGGAAAGGATTGGCCCAGACTGATGCCTGCTCTGGTGGAATAGCCAACCAACTCGTGCTTCCTCGACTCTCTAACGAGGATTGGGCACTTTGGTTCGGTGCCACTGGGCCGTCACCCTGCAAAGGTCAGGACAGTAGAGAAAATTGGCAAAAGCGGAATCAGCCGCCAACTCGTAGTTTGCTCGGTGTTAATGCAGTGCAGGCGCCGTGTGAAATGGGACCCGTGCACAGTCGCAGAACATGAGGCATGGAAGCTGTTTGCTGCAGCCCAGCCCAACACAACCCGGCCTGGCCCGGCCCAGCCCAACACAACCCAGCCTGGCCCAGCCCAGCCCGGCCCAGCCCAACACAACCCGGCCTGGCCCAGCCCAGCCCAGCCCAACCCGGCCCGGCCCAGCCCAACACAACCCAACCCAGCCCGGCCCAGCCCAACACAACCCGGCCTGGCCCAGCCCAGCCCAACACAACCCGGCCTGGCCCAGCCCAGCCCAACACAACCCGGCCTGGCCCAGCCCAGCCCAACACAACCCGGCCTGGCCCAGCCCAGCCCAACACAACCCGGCCTGGCCCAGCCCAGCCCAACACAACCCGGCCTGGCCCGGCCCAGCCCAACACAACCCGGCCTGGCCCAGCCCAGCCCAACACAACCCGGTCTGGCCCAGCCCAGCCCAACACAACCCGGCCTGGCCCGGCCCAGCCCAACACAACCCGGTCTGGCCCGGCCCAGCCCAACACAGCCCAACCCGGCCCGGCCCAGCCCAACACAACCCGGCCTGGCCCGGCCCAGCCCAGCCCAACCCGGCCCGGCCCGGCCCAGCCCAACACAACCCGGCCCGGCCCAGCCCAACACAACACAACCCGGCCCGGCCCAGCCCAGCCCAGCCCGGCCCAGCCCAGCACAGCACAGCTTTGCCCAGCTCAACACAACCCGGCCCGACCCGGCCCAGCCCAACACAACCCGGCCTGGCCCAGCCCAGCCCAGCCCAGCCCAACACAACCCGGCCTGGCCCAGCCCAGCCCAGCCCAGCCCAACACAACCCAGCCTGGCCCGGCCCGACCCGGCCCAGCCCAACACAACCCGGCCTGGCCCAGCCCAGCCCATCACAACCTGGCCCAGCCCAGCACAGCTTTGCCCAGCCCAACACAACCCGGCCTGGCCCGGCCCAGCACAGCTTTGCCCAGCCCAACACAACCCGGCCCGACCCGGCCCAGCCCAACACAACCCGGCCTGGCCCGGCCCGGCCCAGCCCAACACAACCCGGCCCAGCCCAGCCCAACACAACCCGGCCTGGCCCAGCCCAGCCCAGCCCAGCCCAACACAGCCCGGCCCAGCCCAGCCCAGCACAGCTTTGCCCAGCTCAACACAACCCAGCCTGGCCCGGCCCGACCCGGCCCAGCCCAACACAACCTGGCCTGGCCCAGCACAGCTTTGCCCAGCCCAACACAACCCGGCCTGGCCCGGCCCAGCCCAGCCCAGCCCAACACAGCCCGACCCGGCCCAGCACAGCTTTGCCCAGCCCAACACAACCCGGCCTGGCCCGGCCCAGGCCAGCTCAGCCCAATCTGGCCCGGCCCGACCGAGCCCAGCACAGCCCTGCTCCGTTGCTCTACGTCTCAGTCAGCCAAACTGTGACAGGGTCTTGCTGTGGGAATTGGCCGCTCCACAGACGTTGGTTAAGATCAGCAGGGTGACTGAGGCAAGTGAAGCAGATGACCTGTGCCGATCAGTATTACACAGAGCAAAGATTCTTCACCAGAGGCTCCCGATGTGTTTTAAGCAAGTTATGACTTGGTGTGGTAGAAAGACCGCGAATTACATGGAAAAGGAGCAGTTGAAGGCATTAGTGGCAACGCCTCATTATCCCACTATGTGTATAATGGTGTTAACACAACGTGAGGTCTGAGGAGTGCTGCGCCTCATGAATTCCTGACAAAAGCCTCCGGCCGCCTGATGCCAATTTGGGAGGAAACTCCTTAACTAACTGAGCGGCTACCGCAGCCCTCACCGAACGATAACGGGGGTCAAGGCTGCAGGTATAGACGGGAGGGACGGACGTTGGGTCAGAGAGGGGCCATGTCCTCATTTGGACTCGAGAAGCTGAATCGCAAAATCCTAAATGTCATGGAGCAGAGTTTGTGTTCAGTGGAGAGGCAGAAAGAGAAATGAATCCTTCGCCTGGGACAGACCCTTGGAGCTTCTAAACTCTGGCTAGATCCACATCAGGCTGGGGAAAGGGTCGGGCGGCAGGGGCAGGGCTCAATCTGTACCTTGCTGCTGTTGAAAATTCATTGAAAATCCTTCTTATTGCCAGAGACAGAAATAAACCAAGCTACTAATTAAAAAAAAAATCCCTTTATTATCCTTGGTTACACTTAAGTAATCTTCAGATAGCCTGCTCAAAAAAACCGGGCCGTCGAGGTCAAATGCCGTCCATCCAGGCCAAACGCAGGCTGTCCAGGCTGTGATGTCTGCCTGTGTCACTGAACAGAGTTTCAGGTAAGAGTCTCACTGAGCTGGAGCAAAAGCAGTTTCTACATGTTCTGTAATCCCGGTTTGAATCAGAGGGACATTAGGAACAAGAGGAGGACATTCAGCCCCTCGAGCCTATTACTCTTCTTCTTCTTAGGCAGTCCCTCGGAACTGAGGATGACTTGCTTCCACACTAAAAATGGGTTCTCAGGTGACTGATGAGTCCAATGCGGGACCTACAGTCTCTGTCACAGGTGGGGCAGACGGTGGTTGAAGGGGCGGGTGGGTGGGGTGCTTGGGTTGACGTGCGCTCCTTCCGCTGTTTGCGCTTGGCTTCCGCTTGCTCCCGGCGAAGAGACTCGAGGTGTTCGGCGCCTTCCCGGATGCTTCTCCTCCACTTTGTGCGGTCTTGGGCCAGGGATTCCCAGGTGTTGGTGGGGATGTTGCACTTTTTCAAGGAGGCTTTGAGGGTGTCCTTGAAGCGTTTCCTCTGCCCACCTGGGGCTGTTCTGCCGTGTTGGAGCTCCGAGTAGAGCGCTTGTTTTGGGAGTCTCGTATCGGGCATGCGGACGATGTGGCCTGTCCATCGGACCTGATCGAGCGTGGTCAAAGCTTCGATGCTGGGGATGTTGGCCTGAGTGAGAACACTGACGTTGGTGCGCCTATTCTGCCAATGGATTTGCAGGATCTTGCGGAGGCAGCGTTGGTGGTACCTCTCCAGTGCACTGAGGTGCCTGCTGTACATGGTCCATGTCTCTGAAGTACGGGTATCACTACTGCTCTGTAGGCCATGAGCTTAGTGCCGGGTTTGAGGTCCTGGTCTTCAAACACTCTCTTCCTCAGGCAACCGAAGGCTGCACTGGCACACTGAAGGCAGTGTTGGACTTCGTCATCGACGTCTGCCCTTGTTGACAGTAGGCTCCCGAGGTATGGAAAGTGGTCCACGTTGTCCAAGGCCTCGTCATGGATTTTGATAATTGGGGAGCAGTACTGTGTGGCGGGGGCAGGTTGGTAGAGGACCTTTGTCTTACGGATGTTTAGTGTAAGGCCCATGCTCTCGTACGCTTCGGTGAAGGTGTTGACGATGGTTTGGAGTTCGGTCTCAGAGTGTGTGCAAGCATCGTCTGCATACTGTAATTCGATGACAGAGGATGGGACGACCTTGGATCTGGACTGGAGGCGATGGAGGTTGAACAGTTTCCCGTTTGTTCTGTTGATTATCTCCACTCCAGCGGAGAGCTTACTGAGGGTGAGATGGAGTATTGCAGCCAGGAAGATCGAGAAGAGCGTTGGTGCGATGACACAGCCTTGCTTGACCCTGGTCCGTACGTGAATTGGGTCTGTGGTGGATCCGTTGATCAGGATCACGGCTTGCATGTCATCGTGAAGCAGGCGGAGGATGGTGACAAACTTTTGAGGGCAGCCGAATTTGAGGAGGACACTCCATAATCCCTCATGGTTGAAGGTGTCGAAGGCTTTTGTGAGGTCAAAGAAGGCCATGTTGGTGCTGTTCCCTGCATTTCTCTTGTAGTTGACGTGTGATGCAGATCATGTCCATTGTGCCCCTTAGTAGGCGGAATCCGCATTGCGACTCTGGGAGGAGCTCTTCAGCCACTGGGAGAAGGCGATTGAGGAGGATTCTTGCGATGACTTTCCCTGCAGCAGGGAGACTCCTCTGTAATTACGGCAATCGGACTTGTCACCTTTCGTGAAGATGGTCACGATTACGGCGTCTCTGAGATTCCCTGGTATGCTATTACACAGGAACAGGAGAAGGCCATTCAGCCCCTCGAGATATTACACAGGAACAGGAGAAGGCCATTCAGCCCCTCGAGCCTGTTGCATTAGGAACAGGAGGAGGCCATTCAGCCCCTCGAGCCTATTACACAGGAACAGGAGGAGGCCATTCAGCCCCTCGAGCCTATTACACAGGAACAGGAGGAGGCCATTCAGCCCCTCGAGCCTGTTACACAGGAACAGGAGGAGGCCATTCAGCCCCTCGAGCCTGTTACACAGGAACAGGAGGAGGCCCATTCAGCCCCTCGAGATATTACACAGGAACAGGAGAAGGCCATTCAGCCCCTCGAGATATTACACAGGAACAGGAGAAGGCCATTCAGCCCCTCGAGCCTGTTGCATTAGGAACAGGAGGAGGCCATTCAGCCCCTCGAGCCTATTACACAGGAACAGGAGGAGGCCATTCAGCCCCTCGAGCCTATTACACAGGAACAGGAGGAGGCCATTCAGCCCCTTGAGCCTATTACACAGGAACAGGAGGAGGCCATTCAGCCCCTCGAGCCTGTTACACAGGAACAGGAGGAGGCCATTCAGCCCCTTGAGCCTGTTACACAGGAACAGGAGGAGGCCATTCAGCCCCTCGAGCCTGTTACATTAGGAACAGGAGGAGGCCATACAACCCCTTGAGGCTGCTCCGCCTTTCAGTTAGATCATGGCTTTGCATCGTTGCATCTGTCTTCACAAAAGAAGAGGCTGCTGCCAATGTCACAGTAAAGGAGGAGGTAGTAAGAAATTGGATAGGATAAAAATAGATAGAAAGGAGGTGCTAAATAGGTTGGCATCACTCAAAGTTAACAAGCCGCCTGGTACAGATGGGATGCATCCTAGGTTGCTGAGGGAAGCTAGGGTGGAGATAGCAGAAGCTCTGACCACAATCTTTCAATCCTCCTTGGATATGGGAGTGATGCCAGCGGACATGAGAATTGCAAATGTTGCACTTCTGTTCAAAAAAGGGGAGAGGGATAAACCCAGCAACTACAGGCCAGTCAGCCTAATGTCGATAATGGGGAAACTTTTAGAGACAATAATCCGGGACACAATTAATTGGCCGTGGAAAAGTATGGGCGAATAAATGAAATTCAGCACGGATTTGTTAAAGGAAAATAATGTTTGACTAACTTGCTTGAACTCTTTGATGAAGTAACGGAGAGGGTTGATGTTATGTATATGGACTTTCAAAAGGCGTTTGATAAAGTACCATATAATAGACTTGTTACCAAAATTGAACTCATGGGATTAAAGGGACAGTGGCGGTGTGGATATGAAATTAATTAAAGGACAGAAAGCAGAGAGTAGTGGTGCACAGTTCCTTTTCAGACTGGAGGGAAGTATACAGTGGTGTCCCCCAGGGGTCGGTATTAGGATCACTGCTCTTTTTGATATATATTAATGACCTGGACTTGGGTATACAGGGCATAATTTCAAAGTTTGCAGATGATACGAAACTCGGAAATGTAGTAAACAGTGAGGAGGATAGTAACAGACTTCAGGAGGACACAGACAGACTGGTGAAATGGGCAGACACATGGCTGATGAAATTTAACACAGAGAAGTGTAAAGTGATACATTTTGGTAGGAAGAACGAGGAGAGGCAATATAAACTAAAGGGTACAATACTAAAGGAGGTGCAGGAAGAGAGAGACCTGGGGGTATGTACACAAATCGTTGAAGGTGATAAGACAAGTTGATGAGGCTGTTAAAAAAGCTTACGGGATCCTTGGCTTTATAAACAGGCTAGAGTACAAAAGCAAGGAAATTATGCTAAACCGTTATAAATCACTGGTTAGGCCCCAGCTGGAGTATTGTGTTCAATTCTGGGCACCACACAATAGGAAGGATGCCAAGTTCTTGAAGTGGGTGCAGAGGAGAGTCACTAGAATGGTACCAGGGATGAAAGAGTTCAGTGATGTGGAGAGACTGGAGAAGCTGGGGTTGTTCTCCTTACAGCAGAGAAGAGTAAGAGGAGATTTGATAGAGCTATTCAAAATCATGAATGGTTTTGATCGAGTAAATAAGGAGAAACTGTTTCCAGTGGCAGAAGGGTCGGTAACCAGAGGACACAGATTTAAGTGATGGGCAAAAGAACCAGAGATGACATGAGGGAACATTTTTTATGCAGCGAGTTGTGATCTGGAATGCGCTGCCTGAAAGGGCGGTGGAAGCAGATTCAATAGTAACTTTCAAAAGGGAATTGGATAAATACTTGAAGGGGAAAAATGTGCAGGGTTATTGGACTAATTGGAGAGCTTTTTCAAAGAGCTGAGACAGGAACAATGGGTCGAATGGCATCCTGCGCTGTATTATTCTATGATTCTAGGGCTGATCTGTACCTCAACTCCATTTACCCACCTTTGCTCAGTATCCCATGATACCCTTACCCAACAAAAATCTATCGCTCTCAGTCTTGACAGCTCCAGTTGTCCCCCAGCATCCACAGCTTTTTGGGGGAGAGTGTTCCAGATTTCCACTAGCCTTTGTGTGAAAAACTGCATCCTGATTTCCCTCCTGGATAGCCGAGCTCTAATTTTAAGATTATGCCCCCTTGTTCTGGATTTCCCCACCAGAGGAAATAGTTTCTCTCTATCTACCCTATCGAATCCGTTTAACATTTTAAACACCTCGATTAGATCACCCTTAATCTTCTAAACTCAAGGGAATACAAGCCCAGTCTCGGCCTCATAAATTAACTCTCAAAGCCCCATTATTTCAGTCTGGTGCACCCCCTCCAAGGCCAATATATCCTTCCTGAGGTGCGGTGCCAGAACTGAAGACAGTTACTCCAGATGGGGTCTGACCAAGGCTCTACATCTGAAGCACAATTTCCTCCCCGTTGTATTCAGTCACACCCCTTAGGTTAAGCAGTGCTTTAGAAATAGTCAGTGGTCAGGGACAGGAGGGTGTGACTGCGAGTCAGGAAGGTATGGCGACCCAGGATGTAGTGATGGAGGAGCCTCAGCCCTTGACCTTGTCCAACAGGTACGAGGTACTTGCTGCCTGTATGGATGAGAACAAGGGCTGCAGGGAGGATGAGCAAACTGACCACGGCACCGTGGTACAGGAGGCCATTCAAGTGGGGGGAGTAAAAAGGAATGTGGTAGTGGTATGCGACAGTATAGTCAGGGGGATAGATACTGTTCTCTGCAGCCACGACTGGGAGTACCGAAGGTTGTGTTGCCTGTCCGGTGCCAGGGTTAAGGATATCTCCTCGCAGCTGGAGAAGAACTTGGAGTGGGAGGGAGAGGATCCACGTAGGAACCAACGACATACATAGGAATGAGGTTCTGCTGAAGGAGTTTGAGGAGCTAGGATCCAAATTAAAAAGCAGAACCTCAAAGGTAATAATCTCTGGTAATTTCCCATGGCAATAATGTACCACACGCAAATTGGCATAGGGACAAACAGATTAGAGGTTTAAATGAGTGGCTCAAAGAGTGGTGTGGGAGGAAGGCGTTTCCGTTCATGGGGCACTGGCACCAGTACTGGGGAAAGAAGGAGCTGTTCCGTTGGGACGGGCTCCACCTAAACTAGGCGGGACCAGTGTCCTGGCGAACTGAATGACTAGGGCAGTACACAGGGCTTTAAAGTAATGAAGGGGGGCGGGAGGATTCAGGAAAGAGTAAATTTAAAAGCAGCGAGAGAAATGTGAAGATGAGAGCAGAGTGGGTCAGGAAGGGACAGAGAGAGTCCCTGACATCAGGGAAAAATAGAAATAAGTCAAAGCTAAAGGCACTATATCTGAATGCGCGAAGCATTCGCAACAAAATAGATGAATTAATAGAGCAGATAGAAATTAACAGGTTTGATCTAATAGCCATAACGGAGACGTGGTTGCAAAGTGGCCAAGGTTGGGAACTAAATATTCCAGGATACTTAACTTTTAGAAGAGATAGGCAAAATAGAAAAGGAGGAGGGGTAGCCCTGATGATAAAGGATGGGATAAAGGCAGTCGAGAGAAAGGATCTTAGCTCCGAAAATCAAGCAGTAGAATCAGTTTGGGTGGAGCAAAGAAACAGGAAGGGGCAGAAAACATTGGTGGGAGTTGTTTATAGGCCCCCAAACAGTAGTTGTAATGCAGGGCAGATTATAAATCAAGAAATTAACGATTTGGAGGAGGGGACCGAGTGTAACATATCAAAGTTTGCAGATGATACAAAGATGGGAGGGAAAGTAGAGAGTGAGGAGGACATAAAAAACCTACAAGGGGATATAGACAGGCTGGGTGAGTGGGCAGAGATTTGGCAGATGCAATACAATATTGGAAAATGTGAGGTTATGCACTTTGGCAGGAAAAATCAGAGAGCAAGTTATTATCTTAATGGCGAGAAACTGGAAAGTACTGCAGTACAAAGGGATCTGGGGGTCTTGGTGCAAGAAAATCAAAAAGTTAGTATGCAGGTGCAGCAGGTGATCAAGAAAGCCAATGGAATGTTGGCTTTTATTGCTAGGGGGATAGAATATAAAAACAGGGAGGTATTGCTGCAGTTGTATAGGGTATTGGTGAGACCGCACCTGGAGTACTGCATACAGTTTTGGTGTCCATACTTAAGAAAAGACATACTTGCTCTCGAGGCAGTACAAAGAAGGTTCACTCGGTTAATTCCGGGGATGAGGGGGTGGACATACGAGGAGAGGTTGAGTAGATTGGGACTCTACTCATTGGAGTTCAGAAGAATGAGAGGCGATCTTATTGAAACATATAAGATTGTGAAGGGGCTTGATCGGGTGGACGCGGTGAGGATGTTCCCAATGATGGGTGAAACTAGAACTAGGGGACATAATCTTAGAATAAGGGGCTCCTCTTTCAAAACTGAGATGAGGAGAAACTTTTTCACTCAGAGGGTAGTGGGTCTGTGGAATTTGCTACCCCAGGAAGCTGTGGAAGCTACTTCATTAAATAAATTTAAAACAGAAATAGACCGTTTCCTAGAAGTAAAGGGAATCAGGGGTTACGGGGAGCGGGCTGGAAATTGGACATGAGTTTGAGTTCGGATCGGTCAAGGCCCTGTGGGTGGCGGAGCGGGCCCAGGGGCCGAGTGGCCTGGTCCTGCTCCTGCTTCTTGTGTTCTTTAGAGTTGAGGTTGGATCAGATCAGCCATGATCTCATTGAATGGCGGAGCAGGCTCGAGGGGCCGATTGGTCTACTCCTGCTCCTATTTCTTATGTTCTTATGTTCTAAATTAGAGGCGCATGTAACAAGGGTAATACAGTAATCATGGGGGACTTCAATTTACATATAGACTGGGCAAACCAAATTGTCAGTAATAGTATGGAGGACGAATTCATGGAATGTATACAAGATAGTTTTCGAGATCAGTATGTTGAGGAACCAACTCGGGAACAGGCTATTTTAGATCTAGTATTGTGCAACAAGAAAGGGTTAATTAATAACCTTGTAGTAAAGGGGCCTTTAGGGAAGAGTGACCATAATATGATAGAATTTTATATTAAGTTTGAAATTGATTTAGTTAAATCCGAAACTAGGGTCTTAAATCTAAACAAAGCAAACTACCTAGGTATGAGGGTTGAGTTGGCTAAGGTAGATTGTGAAACTGCATTAAAAGGTATGACAGTGGATGAGCAATGACTAGCGTTTAAAGAATTAATACATAATTTACAACAAAGATACATTCCTTTAAGGCACAAAACCCCACAGGAAAAGTGGTCCAACTGTGGCTAACAAGAGAAGTTAAAGATAGTATTAGATCAAAGGAAGAGGCTTATAATGTTGCCAAAAAGAGTAGTAAGCCTGAGGATTGGGAGGATTTTAGAATTCAACAAAAGAGGACCAAGAAATTGATAAAGAAAGGGAAAATAGAATAAGATTAACTAGCGAGAGACATAAAAACAGACTGTAAAAGCTTCTATAGGTATGTAAAAATGAAAAGATTAACAAAAGTAAATGTGGGTCCCTTACAGGCTGAGACAGGAGAAATTATAATGGAGAATAAGGAAATGGCAGAAAAATTAAACAAATACTTTGGCCGCGATTTTCTCCTCAGTGTCGGGATGGGTGTGGGTCAGCTGGGTTCCGGGTTCCAGTCCCGCCCCTAGCTGCCTCCGCTCTGCAGACGTGATTTTCCCTTGATTGGCCTTTTACCAGCCAATTAACAGGAAGCGGGTCTGATGACGTCATTTGATGACGCGTCAACTGCTGGTTTCCTCAAAGGGACCATGCACAATTTTATTTTAACAGTTGCTTTTTCAGTGTTTGACAGCATTGAGGTGCTGAAAACACTGACAATCACTGTACAAAGGTGAACTCTTGCACCCAGGCTCTCCAATGACTCCCTCCATTTGCTTATGGAGGGAGCCACAGTATGCAGGGAGGTTCTCTTCCCTTCCAAGGGCGGAAGAGACCTCCCCAGGACACCAACTTACCTGCACCTCCACCCAACCCTCTCTATCTACTTTATCACTTCCCCATCTCACTAGCCACCCCTCACACTCACCCTCATTCTACTGCAAGCATACCAACTAACAACACACAAGGGTGGGCACTTGAGAGGTTTAACCAATGTCGATGTGAAGTTTCTGGTAATGTGTTGTCATACAGTGAAATCTCTTTTTCAAAAAGTGCCCCTTATTGGACAGATCTGAGCGCACATTGAGAAGTGTCTTACTGAGTTCCAGTGATTGTTCAGACATAACTCCCCCCCCCCCACCCCCACCCCCGCTATAGTGATGTGTGTGCATGGAATGGCTTGGACATTAAAGGGATGCTTCACAGTGCTGGTTTGGGATGGTGTCAACCTGGCACATCATGTGGCAGCCAGGCTTTACAGCATCAAGTGAAGAAAGTCTGGCCATGGTGACACCATCGCTGGCCTCCTGGCCAGCAATGTTGTCAGGGGCTGATGCCCTGTGTCCAGTGCAGCATCAGGTGATGGCGGCGAAGGTTGGTGGTGTTGGGGATGATTGTGGAATGATTCGGAGGACCAAGGTCTAATTGTTTCATTAGCTCCGATGTTGCTGGAATAGATGGCAGCTGCAGGTGAGATGACAGAAGCGATCTGTCACTGGTGAGAGAGGTTCTCCCAATGAGGTAGCACTGGACATACAGTTGGATTTAAAAACTTGTAAGCTAAAAAAATCTGTATATGTATTAAAAATGCAGTAACCAACATTTTCTTTGCTCTGAAACTCACCATGTGCAACATGGCATCCTTGACACCACTTCTGCAGCTGTCATCTTTTCACAAACATCAGACCAGACTCACAGCATGTCACACTTACCTGGCGTGTTGTCCGGACGTCTTGAAACCCAACCCAAAAGCTGGAAAATCGAAAAACAGCCTGAAAACTACTGACAAGTACCTGTTAATAGGCAGTTAATTGCCTTTAATCCGTTTCCCGCCGCTAGGTGTCGGGTCCATTCGCAAATCGGGGACCCAACACTTGGGAAGGTTGTGTGGAGGCGGGATGACGGCGGCTGCAGAATCCGCCGTCAATCAAAACGACTTTAACCTCTGACCCGCCTCCAAACCCGCCCTCTGAGCGCCGGCAAAATCGCCGCCTTTGTGTCTGTCTTCACGGAAGAAGAGGCAAAAAACCTCCCGGAAATAGCGGCGAACCAAGGGTCTAGCGAGAATGAGGAACTGAAAGAAATTAGTATTAGTAAAAAAATAGTAGTGGAGAAATTATTGGGACTGAAAGCTAATAAATCCCCTGGACCTGATGGCCTACATTCCTCGGGTTTTGAAAGAGGTGGCTATAGAGATAGTGGATGCATTGGTTGTCATCTTCCAAAATTCCATAGATTCTGGAACGGTTCCCACGGATTGGAAGGTAGCAAATGTAACCCCACTATTTAAGAAAGGAGGGAGAGGGAAAACGGGGAACGACAGACCAGTTAGCCTGACATCAGTGGTAGGGAAAATGTTAGAATCTGTTATTAAGGACGTGGTAATAGGGCACTTAGAAAATAGTAATTGGATTGGGCAGAGTCAACACGGATTTACGAAAGGGAAATAATGTTTGACGAATCTGTTAGAGTTTTTTGAGGTTGTAACTAGCAGAATAGATAAGGGTGAACCAGTGGATGTGGTGTATTGGGATTTTCAGAAGGCATTCAAGAGGCGGAGTGGGGTCTGTTAGAGACAAAGAAGGTGTTATATGCTTAGAGGCGCAGGGCAAGGCTAGAATACTCAATGAGTACTTTGTCTCGGTGTTTACTAAGGAGGTGGATGCTGACAAAATATCGGAAGAAGTGGAAAAGGTAGAAACAATGGAAGGGGTGAAAATTGATAGACAGGATGTACTAGAGAGGCTGGGTATGCTTAGAGTGGATAAGTCGCCTGGTCCAGATGGCTTGCATCCCAGATTGCTAAGGGAATTGGGAGAGGAGATAGCGGAAGGGCTTGCCATAATTTTCCAATCTTCCTTAGATGCGGGGGAGGCGCCTGAGGATTGGAAAGTGGCAAATGTGACACCATTGTTGAAGAAAGGGTGTAAGGACAATCCTAGTAACTACAGGCCGGTCAGTTTAACATCAGTGGTGGGTAAAGTTTGAGAAACAATAATCAAGGAAAAAATTAAGGGGCACTTGGAGAGGTTTAAGCTAATTAAGGAGAGCCAACACGGATTTGTAAAAGGCAGATCGTGTTTGACTAATCCAATTGAATTTTTTGATGAAGTAACAGAGAGGATTGATGAAGGGAATGCAATGGATGTTGTCTACATGGATTTTAGGAAGGTGTTTTGACAAAGTACCACATAGAAGGCTGGTTAACAAAATTGAGGCTCATGGAATAGCTGGGTCAGTGGCAGCTTGGATAAGGAATTGGCTTAAGGACAGAAAACAGCGAGTTGTGGTAAATGGCTGTTTTTCAGACTGGAGGATGGTAGACAGTGGTGTTCCCCATGGGTCAGTGCTGGGGCCACTGGTTTTTTTGATTTATATAAGTGACCTGGATATTGGAATACAGAGTAGAATTTCCAAAAATTGCCAATGACACCAAACTTGGGGGTGTGGCAAACTGTGAGGATGATACCAATCGACTGCAACAGGACATAGAAAGGCTAGCAGAATGGGCAGACAAGTGGCAGATGGAATTTAATACAGAGAAGTGTGAGGTGATGCATTTTGGCAGAAGGAACAGGGAGAGGCAATATACACTTAATGGCACAGTTTTAAAGAGTGTACAGGGACAGAGGGACCTGGGAGTTAATGTGCATGGGTCCCTGAAGGTGGCAGGACATATTGAGAGAGTGGTTAGCAAAGCATATGGGATCATGGGTTTCATAAATAGAGGTATTGAGTACAAAAGTAGAGAAGTTATGCTGAACCTTTATAAAGCGCTGGTTAGGCCAGAACTGGAGTATTGCGTCCAGTTCTGGTCACCACACTTTAGGAAGGATGTGAAGGCCCTTGAGAGGGTGCAGAGGAGATTTACCAGAATGGTTCCGGGGATGGGGGATCTTAGCTACAAGGATAGGTTGGAGAAGCTGGATTTGTTTTCATTAGAGCAAAGGAGGTTGAGGGGTGATTTGATAAATGGGTCTTTTTCGGGGTGGCAGGCAGTGACTAGTGGGGTACCGCAGGGATCAGTGCTTGGGCCCCAGCTATTCACAATATATATCAATGATTTGGATGAGGGAACCAAATGTAATATTTCCAAGTTTGCTGACGACACAAAACTAGGTGGGATTGTGAGTTGTGAGGAGGATGCAAAGAGGCTTCAAGGCGATTTAGACAAGTTGAGTGAGTGGGCAAATGCATGGCAGATGCAGTATAACGTGGATAAATGTGAAGTTATCCACTTCGGTAGGAAAAACAGAAGGGCAGAGTATTATTTAAATGGTGATAGATTGGGAAATGCTGATGTACAGAGGGACCTGGGTGTCCTTGTACACCAGTCACTGAAAGCAAACATGCAGGTGCAGCAAGCAGTTAGGAAGGCAAATGGTATGTTGGCCTTCATTGCAAGAGGATTTGAGTACAGGAGCAAGGATGTCTTACTACAGTTATACAGGGCCTTGGTGAGACCACACCTAGAGTAGTGTGTGCAGTTTTGGTCTCCTTACCTAAGAAAGGATATACTTGCCAGAGAGGGAGTGCAGCGAAGGTTCACCAGACTGATTCCTGGGATGGCAGGACTGTTGTATGAGGAGAGATTAGGTCGACTAGGCCTGTATTCACTAGAGTTTAGATAAATGAGAGGGGATCTCATTGAAACGTATAAATTCTGACAGGGCTAGACAGACTGGATGCAGGGAGGATGTTTCCCCTGGCTGGGGGGTCTAGAATGAGGGGTCACAGTCTCAGGATATGGGGTAGGACATTTAGGACTGAGATGAGAAGAAATTTCTTCACTCAGAGGGTGGTGAACCTGTCGAATTCTCTACCACAGAAGGCTGTGGAGGCCAAGTCACTGAATATATTTAAGAAGGAGATAGATAGATTTCTAGATGCAAAAGGAATCAAGGGGTATGGGGAGAGAGTGGGAATATGGTATTGAGATAGAGGATCAGCCATGATCATATTGAATGGCGGAGCAGGCTCGAATGGCCGACTCCTGCTCCTATTTTTCTATGTTTCTATGTGAACAAGATTATGATCATAGAATCATAGAAAGTTACAGCACGGAAGGAGGCCATTTCGTCCCATCGTGTCCGCGCCGGCCAACAAAGAGCTATCCAGCCTAATCCCACTTCCTAGCTCTTGGTCCGTAGCCCTGCAGGTTACAGCATCCCAAGTGCACATCCAAGTACTTTTTTAATGTGGTTAGGGTTCCTGCCTCTACCACCCTTTCAGGCAGTGAGTTCCAGACCCCCACAACCCTCTGGGTGAAGAAATTTCCCCTCAAATCCCCTCTAAACCTTCCACCAATTACTTTAAATCTGTGCCCCCTGGTTTTTGACCCCTCTGCTAAGGGAAATAGGTCCTTTCTATCCACTTTATCTAGGCCCCTCATAATTTTATACACCTCAATAAGGTCTCCCCTCAGCCTCTTCTGTTCCAAGGAAAACAGACCCAGCCTATCCAGTCTTTCCTCATAGCTAAGATTCTCTACTCCCGGCAACATCCTTGTAAATTTCCTCTGTACCCTCTCTAGTGCAATCACATCTTTCGTGTAATGTGGTGACCAGAACTGCACGCAGTACTCTAGCTGAGGCCTAACTAGTGTTTTATACAGTTGAAGCATAACCCCCCCTGCTCTTGTATTCTATGCCACTGCTACAGCTTCCTTCTTCAGTATCAACCACACAGCCGATTTTAGTATCATCTGCAAACTTCTTAATCATACCCCATATATTCAAGTCTAGATCGTTGATATATACCACAAAAAGCAAGGGACCTAGTACTGAGCCCTGCGGAACCCCACTGGAAACAGCCTTCCAGTCACATAAACACCCATCAACCATTACCCTCTGCTTCCTGCCTCCGAGCCAGTTTTGAATCCAACTTGACACTTTGCCCTGGATCCCATGGGCTTTTAACTTCGTGACCAGTCTGCCATGTGGAACCTTATTAAAAACCTTGCTAAAGTCCATATACACCATGTCAAACGCACTACCCTCATCTCAGCGTAAGCTCGAGGAACAGCACCTTATCTTTTGATTAGGCACTCTACAGCCCTCTGGACTCAACATAGAGTTCAACAATTTCAGATCATAACCTCGGCCCCTATCACATACAGGAAACTCTTTATTAACCGGCACCGACGGGACCGGCGTGGTGCCGGTTAATCAAAAAGTCCGGATAACGGAGAGTTATATCTCCCAACGTACGAGAGCCCCGTACACATTGACATGCGCCTGCATTCGGAGCTCCGTCTCCCCGGGGACCGCCAGCTGACCATCTGTCATGTCTGCTGCCTACCCGGGCTGCACATTCCTCTCCCAATCTACACGCTCCGATACAAGGCAAACGCCTCGGGGTTTTTTTTAAAGTTAATTTTAAACGAGAGATGAAGGAAAACCCCGGTTACCTACTCAAGAATTTTGCCGGTTAAGAGAGATTTCCGGATATTTGGGTGCCGGTTAATAAAGAGTTTCCTGTGTGTGTATATATATATATATATTTATTTTTTTGTCCACACTTTTTGTTTGGCCTTTTTTTCTTCCCTCCCACGTGGCAGCTGTCCTTCATTCTGCCAGCGCAATTCACACTTCATCTCGAGCCATCCTTTGTTCCTCAACCTGTCCCATTTCCACCTCCTCTTGCCTTGAATATCTCTTAATGTCTCTCAATGTCTCTTAATCGCTCCTGCTTTCTATCCTATCACTGACCTTCCCTTTTGCTCTTTCATCCCCTCCCCCTTTTCCCAGCCCCTAAACTTGCTTTAAAATCTATTCCATTTCCTGCTTTTTTCCAGTTCTGACGAAAGGTCTTCGACCTGAAACGTTAACTCTGTTTCTCTCTCCACGGATGCTGCCTGGCCTGCTGAGTTTTTCCAGCATTTTCTGTTGTTATTACCCTCATCTACCCTCCTTGTTACCTCCTCAAAAAATTCAATCATGTTTGTCAGACACGACCTTCCCTTAACAAATCCGTGCTGACTATCCTTGATTAATCCGTGTCTTTCTAAATGAAGATTTATCCTGTCCTTCAGAATTCTTTCCAATAATTTTCCCACCACTGAGATTAGGCTGACTGGCCTGTAATTACTCGGTCTATCCTTTTCTCCCTTTTTAAACAAGGGTACCACATTAGCAGTCCTCCGGCACCACACCTGAAGCCAGAGAGGATTGGAAAACGATGGTCAGGGCCTCTGCTATTTCCTCTTTTGCTTCGCTTAACAGCCTGGGATACATTTCATCCGGGCCTGGGGATTTATCCACTTTTAAAGCTGCTAAACCCGTTAATACTTCCTCTCTCACTATGTTCATTTCATCTAATATTTCACACTCCTCCTCCCTGATAGCAATGTCTGCTTCGCCCCTCTCCTTTGTGAAAACAGACGCAAAGTATTCATTAAGAACCCTACCGACATCTCCCGCCTCCACACACAGATTACCCTCATGATCTCTAATAGGCCCTACCCTTTCTTTAGTTATCCTCTTACTCTTAATATATTTATAAAACATCTTTGGGTTATCCTTGATTTTACTTGCCAAGAATTTTTCATGCTCTCTCTTTGCTTTCCTAATATCCTTTTTAATTGCACCTCTGCACTTTCTGTACTCCTCTAAAGATTCTGGAGTATTTAGCCCTCGGTATCTGTCATACGCTTCCCCTTTTTGCTTTATCCTACCCTTTATGTCTCTCGATATCCAGGGGGCTCTAGATTTGTTAGTCCCACCTTTTTTCTTTAAGGGCACATGTTTGGTCTGAACCCTCCAGATCTCCTCCTTGAATGCCTCCCACTGCTCTGACACTGATTTACCTTCAAGTAACTGTTTCCAGTCCAGTATGGCTAAATCCCCTCTGAGCTTTGCAAAATTTGCTTTTGGGTTTGGATAGGCTAGACGGGGAAAGGCTGTTACCATTAGTTGATGGTACAAGGACTAGGGGACACAGATTTAAGGTTTTGGGCAAGAGATATAGAGGAAAAACTTTTTTATGCAGTGAGTGGTGAGGACCTGGAACTCGCTGCCGACAGAAGTGGTGGAAGCGGAGACACTCAATGTTTTCAAGGGGAGACTGGATAGGCAGTTGAGGGCATAAACTTGCAGGGCTACGGGGATAGAGCGGGGGAATGGCACTGACTGGATTGCTCTACAGAGAGCCGGCACTGACTCGATGGGCCGAATGGCCCCCTTCTGTGCTGTTATGACTCTATGTTATGACTCTCGGTCAGAGGCTGGGTATTCTGCGGCGAGTGTCTCACCTCCTGACTCCCGAAAGCCTTTCCATCACCTACAAGGCACAAGTCAGGAGTGTGATGGAATACTCTCCACTTGCCTGGATGAGTGCAGCTCTATGACTATGACACAGAGGTTAGTAAACAAAATCAGGACTCATGGGATTGGGGGTAATATACTAGCATGGATTGAGGTTTGGTTAACAGACAGAAAACAGAGAGTAGGAATAAACGGGTCATTTTCGGGTCGGCAGGCTGTAACTAGTAGGGTACCGCAAGGATCAGTACTTGAGCCTCAGCTATTCACAATCTGCATCAATGATTTGGACAAGGGGACTAAATGTAATATATCCAAGTTTGCTGATGATACAAAGGTAGGTGGGAATGTAAGTTGTGAGGAGGATGCAAAGAGGCTTCATGGGGATATAGACAGACTAAGTGAGTGGTTAAGAATATGGCAAATGGAATATAATGTGGAGAAATAGAAAAGCAGAGTATTGTTTAAATGGTGAGAGATTGGGAAATGTTGGTGTTCAGAGGGACCTGGGTGTCCTTGTACACGAATCACTGAAAGTTAACATGCAGGTACAGCAAACAATTAGGAAAGCAAATGGTATGTTGGCCTTTATTACAAGAGGATTTGAGTATAAGAGTAAAGACGTCTTACTGCAATTATATAGGTCCCTGGTGAGATCACACCTGGAGTATTGTGTACAGTTTTGGTCTCCTTACCTAAGGAAGGATATACTTGCCATAGAGGGAGTGCAATGAAGATTCACCAGACTGGTTCCTGGGATGGGGGGATTGTCCTTTGAGGACAGATTGAGCAAACTAGGCCTGTATTCTCTAGAGTTTAGAAGAATGAGAGGTAATCTCATTGAAACATACAAAATTCTTACAGGGCTTGACAGGGTAGATGCAGGGAGGATGTTTCACCTGGCTGGGGATTCTAGAACCAGGGGTCACAGTCTCAGAATACGGGGTCAGCCATTCAGGACTGAGATGAGGAGAAATTTCTTCACTCAGAGGGTGGTGAATCTTTGGAATTCTCTACCCCAGAGGGCTGTGGAGGCTCAGTCGTTGAGTATATTCAAGACAGAGATCGATAGATTTTTGGATATTAAGGGAATCAAGGGATATGGGGATAGTGCAGGAAAGTGGAGTTGAGCTGGAAGATTCATACATTCTTATTCCAGCCCCCAGAAGGCATTTGATAAAGTCCCACATAAGAGACTGTTAACTAAGGTAGAATCATGGAATTGAGCGCAAATTATTGACCTGGTTAGGAAATTGGCTGAGTGGCAGGAGACAGGCAGGGATAATGGGCAGGTACTTAAATTGGCAGGATGTGACTTGTGGTGTCCCGTGGGGATCTGTGTTGGGGCCTCAACTGTTCACAGTATTTATTAATGACTTAGATGATGGGATAGAAAGTCATATATCCAAATTTGCCTATGACACAAAGATAGGTGGCATTGTAAGCAGTGTAGATGAAAGCATGAAATTACAAAGAGATTAAGTGAATGGGCAAAACTGTGGCAAATGGATTTCAATGTAGGCAAATGTGAGGTCACCCACTTTGAACCTAAAAAGGATAGAACAGGGTAGTTTCTAAATGGTGAAAAGCTAAAAACAATGGAGGTCCAAAGAGACTTGGGGGTCCAGGTACATAGATCATAAAAATGTCATGAACAGGTACAGAAAATAATCAAAAAGGCTCATGGGATGCTGGCCTTTATATCTAGAGGACTAGAATACAAGGGGGTAGAAGTTATGCTGCAGCTACACAAAGCCCTGGTTAGACCACACCTGGAGCACTGTGAGCAGTTCTGGGCACCACACCTTTGGAAGGATATATTGGCCTTGGAGGGAGTGCAGCGTAGGTTTACCAGAATGATACCCGGACTCCAAGGGTTAAGTTACGAGGAGAGATTACACAAACTAGGGTTGTATTCCCTAGAATTTAGAAGGTTAAAGGGTGATCTGATCGAAGTTTTCAAGATATTATGAGTAGATAGAGAGAAACTATTTCCGCCGGTTGGGGAGTCCAGGACTAGGGGGCATAGTCTAAAAATTAGACCCAGACCTTTTAGGAGTGAAATTAGAAATACTTCTACACACAAAGGATGGTAGAAGTTTGGAACTCTCTTCCACAAATGACAATTGATGCTAGATCAATTGTTAATTTTAAATTAGAGATTAATAGATTTTTGTTAACCAAAGATATTAAGGGATATGGGCCAAAGGCGGGTATATGGAGTTAGGTCACAGATCAGCCATGATCTCATTGAATGGCAGAACAGGCTCGAGGGGCTGAATGGCCTCCTCCTGTTCCTATGTTCCCTTGAAATAAAGGCAAACATTCCATTCGCCCTTTTTAAATACTTTTCTTACTTGCAAAAGTATAAATGGACTCTAAACATAAGACCATAAGAAATAGGAGCAGCAGTTGGCTGTTCGGCCCTTCAAGCCTGCTCCGCCATTCAATAAGATCATGTCTGTTCTCTGGGTCTACATGGACTGTAATCCTGGTTTGAGTCAAGGTCTACATGGACTGTAATCCGACAGTGTGCGGGACTGTACCCCGACAGTGTGTGGACTGTACCCCGACAGTGAGCGGGACTGTACCCCGACAGTGTGTGGACTGTACCCCGACAGTGAGCGGGACTGTACCCCGACAGTGAGCGGGACTGTACCCCGACAGTGTGTGGACTGTACCCCGACAGTGAGCGGGACTGTACCCCGACAGTGAGCGGGACTGTACCCCGACAGTGTGTGGACTGTACCCCGACAGTGTGTGGACTGTACCCCGACAGTGTGTGGACTGTACCCCTCATTGTGTGGACTGTACCCCGACAGTGAGCGGGACTGTACCCCGACAGTGTGTGGACTGTAATCCGACAGTGTGTGGACTGTACCCCGACAGTGTGCGGGACTGTACCCCGACAGTGTGTGGACTGTACCCCGACAGTGAGCAGGACTGTACCCCAACAGTGAGCGGGACTGTACCCCGACAGTGAGCGGGACTGTACCCCGACAGTGAGCGGGACTGTACCCCGACAGTGTGCGGGACTGTACCCTGACAGTGTGCGGGACTGTACCCCGACAGTGTGCGGTGCTGTACCCTGACAGTGTGTGGACTGTACCCCGACAGTGAGCGGGACTGTACCCTGACAGTGTGTGGACTGTACCCCGACAGTGAGCGGGACGGTACCCCGACAGTGTGCGGGACTGTACCCCGACAGTGTGGGGACTGTACCCCGACAGTGAGCGGACTGTACCCCGACAGTGTGCGGGACTGTACCCCGACAGTGTGTGGACTGTACCCCGACAGTGTGCGGGACTGTACCCCGACAGTGTGCGGGACTGTACCCCGACAGTGTGCGGGACTGTACCCCGACAGTGAGCGGACTGTACCCCGACAGTGAGCAGACTGTACCCCGACAGTGTGTGGACTGTACCCCGACAGTGAGCGGGACTGTACCCCGACAGTGTGTGGACTGTACCCCGACAGTGTGTGGACTGTACCCCAACAGTGTGTGGACTGTACCCCGACAGTGTGTGGACTGTACCCCGACAGTGTGTGGACTGTACCCCGACAGTGTGTGGACTGTACCCCGACAGTGAGCGGGACTGTACCCCGAAAGTGTGTGGACTGTACCCCGACAGTGTGTGGACTGTACCCCGACAGTGTGTGGACTGTACACCGACAGTGAGCGGGACTGTACCCCGACAGTGTGTGGACTGTACCCCGACAGTGAGCGGACTGTACCCCGACAGTGTGTGGACTGTACCCCGACAGTGTGTGGACTGTACCCCGACAGTGTGCGGGACTGTGCCCCGACAGTGTGTGGACTGTACCCTGACAGTGTGTGGACTGTACCCCGACAGTGTGCGGGACTGTACCCCGACAGTGTGTGGACTGTACCCCGACAGTGTGTGGACTGTACCCCGACAGTGTGTGGACTGTACCCCGATAGTGTGTGGACTGTACCCCGACAGTGTGTGGACTGTACCCCGACAGTGTGTGGACTGTACCCCGACAGTGAGCGGGACTGTACCCCGAAAGTGTGTGGACTGTACCCCGACAGTGTGTGGACTGTACCCCGACAGTGTGTGGACTGTACCCCGACAGTGAGCGGGACTGTACCCCGACAGTGTGCGGGACTGTACCCCGACAGTGAGCGGGACTGTACCCCGACAGTGTGCGGGACTGTACCCCAACAGTGTGCGGGACTGTACCCCGACAGTGAGCGGGACTCTACCCCGACAGTGTGTGGACTGTACCCCGACAGTGAGTGGGACTGTACCCCGACAGTGAGCGGGACTGTACCCCGACAGTGAGCGGGACTGTACCCCGACAGTGAGCGGGACGGTACCCCGACAGTGAGCGGGACTGTACCCCGACAGTGTGTGGACTGTACCCCGACAGTGTGTGGACTGTACCCCGACAGTGTGTGGACTGTACCCCGACAGTGTGTGGACTGTACCCCGACAGTGAGCGGGACTGTACCCCGACAGTGAGCGGGACTGTACCCCGACAGTGTGTGGACTGTACCCCGACAGTGTGTGGACTGTACCCCGACAGTGAGCGGGACTGTACATCGACAGTGAGCGGGATTGTACCCCGACAGTGTGTGGACTGTACCCCGACAGTGAGCGGGACTGTACCCCGACAGTGTGTGGACTGTACCCCGACAGTGAGCGGGACTGTACCCCTCATTGTGTGGACTGTACCCCGACAGTGTGTGGACTGTACCCCGACAGTGAGCGGGACTTTACCCCGACAGTGAGCGGGACGGTAACCCGACAGTGAGCGGGACTGTACCCCGACAGTGAGCGGAACTGTACCCCGACAGTGTGTGGACTGTACCCCGACAGTGAGCGGGACTTTACCCCGACAGTGAGCGGGACGGTAACCCGACAGTGAGCGGGACTGTACCCCGACAGTGAGCGGGACTGTACCCCGACAGTGTGTGGACTGTACCCCGACAGTGTGCGGACTGTACCCCGACAGTGTGTGGATTGTACCCCGACAGTGAGCGGGACTGTACCCCGACAGTGTGTGGACTGTACCCCGACAGTGTGTGGACTGTACCCCGACAGTGTGTGGACTGTACCCCGACAGTGTGTGGACTGTACCCCGACAGTGTGTGGACTGTACCCCGACAGTGTGTGGACTGTACCCCGACAGTGTGTGGACTGTACCCCGACAGTGAGCGGGACTGTACCCCGACAGTGAGCGGGACTGTACCCCGACAGTGAGCGGGACTGTACCCCGACAGTGTGTGGACTGTACCCCGACTGTGAGCGGGACTGTACCCCGACAGTGTGTGGACTGTACCCCGACTGTGAGCGGGACTGTACCCCGACAGTGTGCGGACTGTACCCCGACTGTGAGCGGGACTGTACCCCGACAGTGTGTGGACTGTACCCCGACAGTGTGCGGGACTGTACCCCGACAGTGTGTGGACTGTACCCTGACAGTGAGCGGGACTGTACCCCGACAGTGAGCGGGACTGTACCCCGACAGTGTGTGGACTGTACCCCGACAGTGTGTGGACTGTACCCCGACAGTGTGTGGACTGTACCCCGACAGTGTGTGGACTGTACCCCGACAGTGACCGGGACTGTACCCCGACAGTGTGTGGACTGTACCCCGACAGTGAGCGGGACTGTACTCCGACAGTGTGTGGACTGTACCCCGACAGTGTGTGGACTGTACCCCGACAGTGTGTGGACTGTACCCCGACAGTGTGTGGACTGTACCCCGACAGTGTGTGGACTGTACCCCGACAGTGTGTGGACTGTACCCCGACAGTGTGTGGACTGTACCCCGACAGTGAGCGGGACTGTACCCCGACAGTGTGTGGACTGTACTCCGACAGTGAGGGGGACTGTACCCCGACAGTGAGCGGGACTGTACCCCGACAGTGAGGGGGACTGTACCCCGACAGTGAGCGGGAATGTACCCCGACAGTGTGTGGGACTGTACCCCGACAGTGTGTGGGACTGTACCCCGACAGTGTGTGGAATGTACCCCGACAGTGAGGGGGACTGTACCCCGACAGTGAGCGGGACTGTACCCCGACAGAGTGTGGACTGTACCCCGACAGTGTGTGGACTGTACCCCGACAGTGAGCGGGAATGTACCCCGACAGTGTGTGGAATGTACCCCGACAGTGAGGGGGACTGTACCCCGACAGAGTGTGGACTGTACCCCGACAGTGTGTGGACTGTACCCCGACAGTGTGCGGGAATGTACCCCGACAGTGTGTGGAATGTACCCCGACAGTGAGGGGGACTGTACCCCGACAGAGTGTGGACTGTACCCCGACAGTGTGTGGACTGTACCCCGGCAGTGTGCGGGACTGTACCCCGACAGTGTGTGGGACTGTACCCCGACAGTGTGTGGACTGTACCCCGACAGTGTGCGGGACTGTACCCCGACAGTGTGCGGGACTGTACCCCGACAGTGTGCGGGACTGTACCCCGACAGTGTGCGGGACTGTACCCCGACAGTGTGTGGACTGTACCCCGACAGTGTGCGGGACTGTACCCCGACAGTGAGCGGGAATGTACCCCGACAGTGTGTGGAATGTACCCCGACAGTGAGGGGGACTGTACCCCGACAGTGAGCGGGACTGTACCCCGACAGTGTGTGGACTGTACCCCGACAGTGTGTGGGACTGTTCCCCGACAGTGTGTGGACTGTTCCCCGACAGTGTGTGGACTGTACCCCGACAGTGTGTGGACTGTACCCTGACAGTGAGCGGGACTGTACCCCGACAGTGTGTGGACTGTTCCCCGACAGTGTGTGGACTGTACCCCGACAGTGAGCGGGACTGTACCCCGACAGTGTGTGGACTGTACCCCGACAGTGTGTGGACTGTACCCCGACAGTGCGTGGACTGTACCCCGACAGTGTGTGGGACTGTACCCCGACAGTGTGCGGGACTGTACCCCGACAGTGTGTGGACTGTACCCCGACAGTGTGTGGACTGTACCCCGACAGTGTGTGGACTGTACCCCGACAGTGTGTGGAATGTACCCCGACAGTGTGTGGACTGTACCCCGACAGTGTGTGGACTGTACCCCGACAGTGTGTGGGACTGTACCCCGACAGTGTGTGGACTGTACCCCGACAGTGTGTGGACTGTACCCCGACAGTGTGTGGAATGTACCCCGACAGTGAGCGGGACTGTACCCCGACAGTGTGTGGAATGTACCCCGACAGTGAGCGGGACTGTACCCCGACAGAGTGTGGACTGTACCCCGACAGTGTGTGGACTGTACCCCGACAGTGTGTGGACTGTACCCCGACAGTGTGTGGACTGTACCCCGACAGTGTGTGGAATGTACCCCGACAGAGTGTGGACTGTACCCCGACAGTGTGTGGACTGTACCCCGACAGTGAGTGGAATGTACCCCGACAGTGTGTGGGACTGTACCCCGACAGTGTTTGGACTGTACCCCGACAGTGTGTGGGACTGTACCCCGACAGTGTGTGGAATGTACCCCGACAGAGTGTGGACTGTACCCCGACAGTGTGTGGACTGTACCCCGACAGTGTGTGGACTGTACCCCGACAGTGTGTGGGACTGTACCCCGACAGTGTGTGGAATGTACCCCGACAGAGTGTGGACTGTACCCCGACAGAGTGTGGACTGTACCCCGACAGTGAGCGGGACTGTACCCCGACAGTGTGTGGACTGTACCCCGACAGAGTGTGGACTGTACCCCGACAGTGTGTGGACTGTACCCCGACAGTGTGTGGACTGTACCCCGACAGTGTGTGGACTGTACCCCGACAGTGTGTGGGACTGTACCCTGACAGTGTGCGTGACTGTACCCCGACAGTGTGTGGACTGTACCCCGACAGTGTGTAATTTACTCAGATTTTGCCGTGCGCCAGTTTTAAACCTCGCAGCTTTTTTGTTTCATTCTTCGGGCGCTTTTTCTGAAGTTTGAGTGCTGAAATATGAAAGCTGATTTAAATTATTTTCCTGATAAATAGACTGGATGAATAATTTCTCAATAGCGTAATTTTTCATTGATTGGCCCTGTGCGAAACCTTTCACGGTGGCACGATTCTGTGAAATAGCTTTCAAAAAATGCCAGCCTTTTAACGTCAAAATTATACCACTGTTGATTTTCAATTTGTTTTTTAATGTTGCTGCATTGAGTCATTGTGGCAAACCTTCAATGTATTTTTTTGGTCTATTACATTAAGGAGATTTGGATCCATTCTCTTGTTCCTCCTCCCTCCAACTCCCCCCATCCCCCTCCCCATCTCGCTGCTTCTTTTCTTCCAAGCGTCCCCTGGTGAGAAATGAAAGATTAATTTAGTCTGGTCTAACAGGCTAATTACCGATACTAATTAGAGCTAATTACTGGATAGACACTGTTATTACTCTGTATGATAGGAGAGAATTGCGTTTAATGAAATTAACACGGATGGCATGTTCAATCGCCGCGCAGCACATCACCAAAAAATTCAATCGCAGCGCTTACAAATTTGAAAATGATGGATTTTAATTCATTCACTTCTTTTGACAGTTTTTACTCTGCTCTGCTCCGTTCCTGACAGTGGTGATGTTTGCTGACGCTCCTCGTCCCCAGGACAGAGCCCTGCAAT
Source organism: Squalus acanthias (assembly GCA_030390025.1). Classification (NCBI taxonomy): domain Eukaryota; kingdom Metazoa; phylum Chordata; class Chondrichthyes; order Squaliformes; family Squalidae; genus Squalus; species Squalus acanthias. The sequence goes on from JASTWF010000082.1 coordinate 833,748, forward strand.
CACCAGGACAGAGCTCCGCCATCCCCGGGACAGAGCTCCGCGATCCCCGGGACAGAGCTCCGCCATCCCCGGGACAGAGCTCCGCGATCCCCGGGACAGAGCTCCGCGATCCCCGGGACAGAGCCCTGCAATCACCAGGACAGAGCTCCGCCATCCCCGGGACAGAGCTCCGCGATCCCCGGGACAGAGCTCCGCGATCCCCGGGACAGAGCCCTGCAATCACCAGGACAGAGCTCCGCCATCCCCGGGACAGAGCTCCGCGATCCCCGGGACAGAGCTCCGCGATCCCCGGGACAGAGCTCCGCGATCCCCGGGACAGAGCTCCGCGATCACCGGGACAGAGCTCCGCCATCCCCGGGACAGAGCTCCGCCATCCCCGGGACAGAGCTCCGCCATCCCCGGGACAGAGCTCCGCCATCCCCGGGACAGAGCTCCTCGATCCCCGGGACAGAGCTCCGCGATCCCCGGGACAGAGCTCCTCGATCCCCGGGACAGAGCTCCGCGATCCCCGGGACAGAGCTCCGCCATCCCCGGGACAGAGCTCCGCGATCCCCGGGACAGAGCTCCGCCATCCCCGGGACAGAGCTCCGCAATCACCAGGACAGAGCTCCGCGATCCCCGGGACAGAGCTCCGCCATCCCCGGGACAGAGCACCGCGATCCCCGGGACAGAGCTCTGCGATCCCCGGGACAGAGCCTCGCCATCCCCAGGACAGAGCTCCGCGATCCCCGGGACAGAGCTCCGCCATCCCCGGGACAGAGCTCCGCGATCCCCGGGACAGAGCTCCGCCATCCCCGGGACAGAGCTCCGCAATCCCCGGGACAGAGCTCCGCGATCCCCAGGACAGAGCTCCGCGATCCCCGGGACAGAGCTCCGCGATCCCCGGGACAGAGCTCCGCGATCCCCGGGACAGAGCTCCGCGATCCCCGGGACAGAGCTCCGCGATCCCCGGGACAGAGCTCCGCCATCCCCGGGACAGAGCTCCGCCATCCCCAGGACAGAGCTCCGCTATCCCCGGGACAGAGCTCCGCGATCCCGGTGTCGAGCTCCACAAACCTCTTTTTCATCAGACAGCCCACCTGCCCACCTTCTCCCCATATCCCCCAACCCCACCCACCCACCTTCTCCCCAAACCCCACCTACCCACCTTCTCCCCATATCCCCAACCCCACCCACCCACCTTCTCCCCAAACCCCACCTACCCACCTTCTCCCCATATCGTCAACCCCACCTACCCACCTTCTCCCCAAATCCCCCAACCCCACCTACCCACCTTCTCCCCAAATCCCCCAACCCCACCTACCCACCTTCCCCCCATATCCCCAAACCCCACCTACCCACCTTCTCCCCATATCCCCAACCCCACCCACCCACCTTCGCACCACACATCCATCAAAAGCACTTGGCTTCACAAAAAAACCAGCCAGGGGTAATACACCTGAATAACTAGATTACTGTTCACTGGCCCCCCCACTGGACGAGCCTGGTCAGGATCACTCGCCTGTCCTGCCCTCTGTCGTTGATTATTCTGTCAGCATTCACTATCCAAGCTCACACACGAAGAAGGAACAATTGGGTGAGTTACTGGAGGACACTCGGCATCCACAGGTCACGCCTGGAACCTGTGTCACAGCCTTCGGCTGATGAGCGGAAGCATGTTGCTTTCTCTGAGTGCAGTTGTCATTATCATGTAGAGCCTGGTGTTGGTTTCTGCCCTGTTGGTGTTTAATCCGCTCTCTAAACCATTACTGACGGTACCCCAGACTCTCAGGTGCGAGGCCTGAGAGACAGGCCGGCTCCACTCGTGGCAAGGAGCGGGAACCGTTCAGATGTATTTCAGTGCCATGGTCATGACACATGGTGCTGTCCGCTAGCAGCACCACAGACTAGGGTTAGCCTGGTAACAGACAGCACCATGCACAAAGGCTAACACAATAGTGGAGCAGGATTGAATGGTCAGTGGCCTTCTGCTGCTCTTCACTTGTGGGGACACAGGGCCAGGGTGCTGGTGTTCGGAGTGCGGGGGGGGGGGGGGGGGGGGGGTGGGGGGGGGAATTGTGCTGGTATGTGGGGCTGGGGCTGTTGGTGAGTGTGGGGATGGTGTATGTGGGGCTGGCTGTGGTGGGGGTGTTGGTCTGTGTGGGGCTGGGGGTGTTCGTGTGCTGGGGATGCTGGTCTGTGTGGGGCTGGCTGTGCTGGGGGTGTTGGTGTGTGTGGGGCTGGGGGTGCTGGTCTGTGTGGGGCTGGCTGTGCTGGTCTGTGTGGGGCTGGCTGTGCTGGTCTGTGTGGGGCTGGCTCTGCTGGTGTGTGTGGGGCTGAGGGTGTTGGTGTGTGTGGGGCTGGGGGTGTTGGTGTGTGTGGGGCTGGGGGTGTTGGTCTGTGTGGGGCTGGCTGTGCTGTCTGTGTGGGGCTGGGGGTGTTGGTCTGTGTGGGGCTGGCTGTGCTGGTCTGTGTGGGGCTGGCTCTGCTGGTGTGTGTGGGGCTGAGGGTGTTGGTGTGTGTGGGGCTGGGGGTGCTGGATGTGCTGGTCTCTTAGAGTCGCATCATCTGTACAGTCTGATCATGCTTCTGAATCAGAGTAATGATTGCCTCGAGTGTTTGTTAATTTTCGAGGGTCTCTCTGCCTGAGATTAGAATTCCTGATGATGATTTTCAGATCCTTTAATTTCTCGCAAGATAATAGAAAATCAGGTGAGCTTTCTGCCGGAATATTTTAAACTGATTTTGTGGAGACCGATTTGCTAAAATTACCCTAATGAGAGGCAGGCGAGGAGGAGATGAACTCCCAGTACCGACAGAGGGAGAGTCGTTGTGTGAAGTGTATGGCTGGAGCTGACAGCAGTGTCCAGGGGTGAATATGTTTAAATAGGAGGGAACACTGAAAGAAAAAGGGGAGAGAGGAGGCTAAACTAAAGTTAAATAGTGATAAAAGACAGCACTGTGCATGGTGACTAATCAATGTCACAGCTTAATTGAAAAATATTATCGCCTGGAGGAAGCATCACCACAGGCCAATTTTACATTAATGGATAAAAAACAAAAGTGCAGCAGAGTTAACCCCTCGCTGCCCGGGCAGGGCGCTGGGATCTGCCGAAGGCTGTGCCAACAGCAAGTTATGGGGCTGAGCGGAGAGCTCTTATCAGAATCAGACCCCGGCCAACCCTTCTCCAACACGCAAATCACCACCCAGGTAACCTGTCACGCCTTCCTTCTCCAACTGAGCCTCTTCTGTGTTTAGTTCCTCTCCCTGACAATCTCCCACCGTTCTCTCAAATCTCCCCATTTGCCTTCAATTTTAAAATCCTCATCCCCATTTACAAATCCCTCTGCACCCTCACACCGTCCCAACTCCTCCAGCCCTCCGACACGGCCCGCACCTTGTATATTCTGTGGGTCAGTATTACTGCCAGTATGCAAATTGGTGTCTTGTAATGGTCACAGACCGGTCAGTTTGACTGTAAGATTACCCGGGTCTCAGCGGTCAGTGCGGACTGGGTGTGGGTATCCGTGTCTCAGCGGTCAGTGCGGACTGGGTGTGGGTATCAGGGTCTCACTGGTCAGTGCGGACTGGGTATCAGGGTCTCAGCGGTCAGTGCTTACTGGGTATCAGGGTCTCAGCGGTCAGTGCAGACTGGGTATCAGGGTCTCAGCGGTCAGTGCGGACTGGGTATCAGGGTCTCAGCAGTCAGTGCGGACTGGGTATCAGGGTCTCAGCGGTCAGTGCGGACTGGGTGTGGGTATCAGGGTCTCACTGGTCAGTGCGGACTGGGTATCAGGGTCTCAGTGGTCAGTGCGGACTGGGTATCAGGGTCTCAGCGGTCAGTGCGGACTGGGTGTGGGTATCGGTCTCAGCGGTCAGTGCGGACTGGGTATCAGGGTCTCAGCGGTCAGTGCGGACTGGGTATCAGGGTCTCAGCGGTCAGTGCGGACTGGGTATCAGGGTCTCAGCGGTCAGTGCGGACTGGGTATCAGGGTCTCACTGGTCAGTGCAGACTGGGTATCAGGGTCTCAGCGGTCAGTGCGGACTGGGTATCAGGGTCTCAGCGGTCAGTGCGGACTGGGTATCAGGGTCTCAGCGGTCAGTGCGGACTGGGTGTGGGTATCAGGGTCTCACTATTACAGAGCACAACTTCAGCTGTTGGTATTTATTGTGGACAATCTGCTGGTGTGTTCTTTCTTTACCCGTTCACTGTTGTACAACACAAGGACAGGTGAAAATCTATCGTTGCGAGCCGTGCAGTGCTAAGGAGCGCTGCACTGTCGGAGGGGCAGTACTGAGGGAGCCCTGCACTGTCGGAGGGGCAGTACTGAGGGAGCCCCGCACTGTCGGAGGGGCAGTACTGAGGGAGCGCCGCACTGTCGGAGGAGCAGTACTGAGCGAACGCTGCACTGTCGGAGGAGCAGTACTGAGGGAGCGCTGCACTGTCGGAGGAGCAGTACTGAGGGAGCGCTGCACTGTCGGAGGGGCAATACTGAGGGAGCGCTGCACTGTCGGAGGGTCAGTACTGAGGGAGCGCTGCACTGTCGGAGGGTCAGTACTGAGAGAGCGCTGCACTGTCGGAGGGGCAGTACTGAGGGAGCGCTGCACTGTCGGAGGGGCAGTACTGAGGGAGCGCTGCACTGTCGGAGGGGCAGTACTGAGGGAGCGCTGCACTGTCGGAGGGGCAGTACTGAGGGAGCGCTGCACTGTCGGAGGGGCAGTACTGAGAGAGCGCCACACCGTCGGAGGGGCAGTACTGAGAGAGCGCCACACTGTCGGAGGGGCAGTACTGAGGGAGCGCTGCACTGTCGGAGGGGTAGTACTGAGGGAGCGCTGCACTGTCGGAGGAGCAGTACTGAGAGAGTGCTGCACTGTCGGAGGGGCAGTACTGAGGGAGTGCTGCACTGTCGGAGGGGCAGCACTGAGGGAGCGGTGCACTGTCGGAGGGGCAGTACTGAGGGAGTGCTGCACTGTCGGAGGGGCAGTACTGAGGGAGCGCCGCACTGTCGGAGGGGCAGTACTGAGGGAGCGCTGCACTGTCGGAGGGGCAGTACTGAGGGAGCGCCGCACTGTCGGAGGGGCAGTACTGAGGGAGCGCTGCACTGTCGGAGGGGCAGTACTGAGGGAGCGCTGCACTGTCGGAGGGGCAGTACTGAGGGAACGCTGCAATGTCAGAGGGACAGTACTGAGGGAGCGCTGCACTTTGTTTGAGATAGTAATGCAAGACCCAACTGCTTATTCAGATGGATGTTAGAGAGCTCATGACATTATTTGAAGAAGAATGGAGGAGTTCCCCCAGTGTCCTGGTCAACTTTCCTTCTTCAACTAACATCACCACAAATGGATCAGTAGGTAGTTCATCTTATTGGTGCTAGTGGGAAATTGCTCTGCATAACATGGCTGCCAGGTTTGCCCACATTGTGAGGGGTTTCCGAGAGATGTGAAGAAGTTCTGGCTAAATACAAGTTCCTTCTTTGGCACTGTCTTCATTTCTAATCCAATTACTGAAGCGTTGGTCTTGATCTTGATCTTGGATTGCCGAGTGGGTGCAGCCAACCTTCTCTGTGCAGTGTTTCAAATCAGCAAATTTATAACTAGTTCAAGTGGTCATTTTGTGACCTTTTGTTGAAGGGTGTTCCTGTGCTCGGTGCCCGGGACCTTGCTGGGGAATGTGCTGTTTGTGGGTGTCGGGTGATCAGGCCCACTGCCACTCACTCAGCTCATGTGAAACATGGTGAATAACGGAGGGCTGCTCCGACCCACAGAGCTTATACCCCAGCGAGAGTCAGCCCCTTCACCAGAGGAACAAAGATTCCATTCAGCTCTTCGATCCTGTTCCACAGAGGAGGGGAGCGGAGGGCTGCTCCCACCTGTACCCCAGCGAGAGTCAGCCCCTTCAGGAGGGGGGGGGAGCGGAGCGGAGGGCTGCTTGTGGCTCCAGGCTCTGTTTGATTGGTGCACCTTTACGTCATAGCCTTCAGCCCCTCACCTGACCTCCGCAGGCTTCTCTCCAACCAGAACCTGTGAAACTCCTTAAAAAAACACATGCAGGCTCCTAACATCATCTTCCATAAACTGAGAATCTCCCGAGGAAAGTTATTAACTTTTAAAAGCTTTGATAAGTGAGCAAAATGGTGTGGCAAATGTGTTATTCACTTAACGGGCTGGGGGAGAATGAGCAACACCAGCAGGGTTAGGTTGCATCTATTCATAGACACTCTGAGATATGACAGGCAGGGGCTGTAGCGAGATAATTGCTGTCCTGAGTGTATCTTGTTAATTAAGCTCTAATTAGAGAACGAGTCAGCGGTGTCATTTACAAGTGTTCCTCTAACTGCTTACATGGAAGCCGATGATATTTGGTTTAAACTGACTGAGCGGTGGAGCTCTGGGAGACAGGATGGGAAGGAGATGAAGCAGAACTGATAGGAACACGCAAGCTATCATTAAAATCTCTGCTTTTATTACTCGCTCGCATATGATTACCATCTGAAGAGCTATCACTGTCACCCTGAAGAAATGAACAGAGAGCGAGGGAGATGGTTCCTAACGTAACCCTTTGTGCCCCATGTGTGGCTGTGTTTAGCCTGAGTCAGAGGGACACAGCGACAAAAGCATTTGACACAAGCAGTATTTATTCAATTTGTTTTATTAAATAGCTATTCACACTGAAGTCCTACTGTGCGCATCCAACTCTGCAATTTCTCACATTTGCAACTCAAACAAAAAGCTGTTCAAAATCAATAAATCGGAGTCGATTCCCTCATCAATTGCCCATCGCCGGGTCAGCCCCATCGCCGGCTCAGCCCATCGCTGGGTCAGCCCATCGCCGGGTCAGCCCTATCGCCGGGTCAGCCCTATCGCCGGGTCAGCCCTATCACCGGGTCAGCCCTATCGCCGGGTCAGCCCCATCGCCGGGTCAGCCCCATCGCCGGGTCAGCCCTATCGCCGGGTCAGCCCCATCGCCGGGTCAGCCCTATCGCCGGGTCAGCCCCATCGCCAGGGTCAGTCCCATCGCCAGGGTCAGTCTATCGCCGGCTCAGCCCATCGCCGGCTCAGTCCCATCGCCCATCGCCGGCTCAGTCCCATCGCCCATCGCCAGCTCAGTCCCATCGCCGGCTCAGTCCCATCGCCGGGTCAGCCCCATCGCCGGCTCAGTCCCATCGCCGGGTCAGCCCCATCGCCGGGTTAGCCCCATCGCCCATCGCCGGCTCAGTCCCATCGCCAGGTCAGCCCATCGCCGGGTCAGCCCCATCGCCGGGTCAGCCCCATCGCCCATCGCCGGCTCAGTCCCATCGCCGGGTCAGCCCATCGCCGGCTCAGTCCCATCGCCGGGTCAGCCCATCGCCGGGTCAGCCCATCGCCGGGTCAGCCCATCGCCGGCTCAGTCCCATCGCCGGGTCAGCCCATCGCCGGGTCAGCCCATCGCCGGCTCAGTCCCATCGCCGGCTCAGTCCCATCGCCGGCTCAGTCCCATCGCCCATCGCCGGCTCAGTCCCATCGCCAGGTCAGCCCATCGCCGGCTCAGTCCCATCGCCGGGTCAGCCCATCGCCGGGTCAGTCCCTGTAGCCGGGTCAGTCCTTTCAATCTCCTTCACTAATATGATAGCAGTTTTACTTCTGTAAGTCGAAGCTTAGAGAGTTGTTGCCCCGGAACCTCACAGGTTATTCTCTGTCCCTCATCGAGGCTCCGTGACCTTTTGAGAATAATGTGAGCAAGACTGCACACAGTCTCCAAAAGTGGCTTCACCGGTGAGCTATGAAGAGTTTGAATTTGTAATCAGTGCAATAACTGAAGACCCCGTTTGTCTCCTGACGCACAGCCTGAGGATTTTGTGCAGAAGCGACTCACATCTTGTATCTCCGCTGTCAGGCAACCCGCCCGGCATCTACGGCTTGTTAAAGTGGCCATCGTCAAACAAAGGCTTCGACTGTCGAAGTGCCAGCCGTGTCCATCAAAATAAATCGTCAGATCCGGTATTTCCTTATCTGTTAAGCAACCTTTGGACAGTTCTCCTCCTCTCTGCCTGTTTCAGGAGCTCCTCAGTCCACCAGCAATAATTCCCTCCACAAAAGAAAAAAGAAAGCCTTGCATTTCCCCAGCCCCTTTCACGACCACCGGACGTCCCATAGCGCTTCACAGCCAATGAAGTACTTTTTGTGGTGTAGTCACTGTTGTAACGTAGGAACACACACAGACCTCAGTGAGTGGATTCAATCTGGTGGCTCCCAGACCGAAACCCGACGCACGTGCCCGAAACCCAATCCCAACACACGTGCCCGAAACCCAATCCCAACGCACGGGCCCAAAACTCAATCCCAACGCACGGGCCCGAAACCCGAACCCAACGCACGGGCCCGAAACTCAATCCTGACGCACGGGCCCGAAACCCGAACCCAACACACGTGCCCGAAACCCAATCCCAACACACGTGCCCGAAACCCAATCCCAACGCACGGGCCCAAAACTCAATCCCAACGCACGGGCCCGAAACCCGAACCCAACGCACGGGCCCGAAACTCAATCCCAACACACGGGCCCGAAACTCAATCCCAACACACGTGCCCGAAACCCGAACCCAACGCACGTGCCCGAAACCCGAACCCAACGCACGTGCCCGAAACCCAATCCCAACGCACGTGCCCGAAACCCAATCCCAACGCACGTGCCCGAAACCCGAACCCAACGCACGGGCCCGGAACCCAATCCCAACGCACGTGCCCGAAACCCAATCCCAACGCACGTGCCCGAAACCCGAACCCAACGCACGGGCCCGAAACCCAATCCCAACGCACGTGCCCGAAACCCAATCCCAACGCACGGGCCCGAAACCCAAACCCAACGCACGTGCCCGAAACCCAATCCCAACGCACGGGCCCGAAACCCAAACCCAACGCACGGGCCCGAAACCCAATCCTGACGCACGGGCCCGAAACCCAATCCCAACGCACGTGCCCGAAACCCAATCCCAACGCACGTGCCCGAAACCCGAACCCAACGCACGAGCCCGAAACCCAATCCCGACGCACGGGCCCGAAACCCAATCCTGACGCACGTGCCCGAAACCCAATCCCGACGCACGGGCCCGAAACCCAATCCTGACGCACGTGCCCGAAACCCAATCCTGACGCACGGGCCCGAAACCCGAACCCAATGCACGTGCCCGAAACCCGAACCCAACGCACGGGCCCGAAACCCAATCCCAATGCACGGGCCCGAAACCCGAACCCAACACACGGGCCCGAAACCCAAACCCAACACACGGGCCCGAAACCCAACGCACGGGCCCGAAACCCAAACCCAACGCACGTGCCCCGAAACCCAATCCTGACGCATGTGCCCGAAACCCAATCCCAACGCACGTGCCCGAAACCCAATCCCGACGCACGTGCCCGAAACCCAATCCTGACGCACGTGCCCGAAACCCAATCCTGACGCACGTGCCCGAACCCAATGCACGTGCCTGTGCTCCTGGTCAGCGTGCAGTGCAGAGCGGCGGAGGGAAGCGGTGCTGACAGTGGGGAGGGGCAGTCCCCTTCTCTCTCCGTATCTCACGCCAGCTCCCACTTGGCGTGTGTTTGTCTCCTCATTGTAATCTCAGGCAATCCCAAAGGCTCTGGAACACTGATGGAAGTTCGGGACCGGAAGTGGCTCTCATGCCCTCCAACCTTCCATTCTTCAACTGGAGTATTGTGGCCAATTCTGAGCACCACACTTTAGGAAGGATGTCATGGCCTTGGAGAGGGTTCAGAGGAGATTTACTGGAATGGTACCAGGGATGAGGGACTTCAGAAAGGGCAGTGGAAGCAGATTCAATAGTAACTTTCAAGAGGGAATTGGATATTCAAATACTTGAAGGGAAAACATTTGCAGGGCTGTGGGGAAAGAGCAGAGGGAGTGGGATTATTTGGATAGTTCTACCAAAGAGCCAGCACAGGCACGATGGGCTGAATGGCCTCCTGTGTTGTCCGCTGGACGGAGGCGGGAAGAGCGGGGAGGTGGGGCGTTCTGTTTCAGTTCCTTAAGGCGCTGATCTCATTCCTCCGATACCTTGGCCCAGTGAGCCTGGACACCGAGGGTGTTCGATCTTGGAGACGTGCCCGGTCCTGACCTCACAAAATACACATCTGATCAAGAGTGGGAACCCTGCATAAATTTCTCCCCCCCCCCACCCCCAGAGATAGACAGGCAGACAGACACAGAGACACACACATACACGGACACAGACAGACGCGCACACACACGGACACAGACAGACGCACACACACACACACACACACAGACACAGAGACACACACACACACGGACACAGACAGACGCGCACACACAGACACAGAGACACAGAGACACACACACACACGGACACAGACAGACGCGCACACACACACACACACAGACACAGAGACACACACACACACACACACACACGGACACAGACAGACGCGCACACAGACACAGAGACACACACACACACACACACACGGACACAGACAGACGCGCACACACACACACAGACACAGAGACACACACACACACACACACGGACACAGACAGACGCACACACAGACACAGAGACACACACACACACACACACACGGACACAGACAGACGCGCACACACACACACAGACACAGAGACACACACACACACACACACGGACACAGACAGACGCACGCACACATGCACAGACAGAGAGACACACGCCCCCCTCACACACACACACTGAGACACGCATACCTGGGACCTGATATTGGAGGTGGGAGTCTGCCAGTCTGAATGACCACACTGAGCCGGCCATTTAAAGCTGCGCTTTTATTTTCCCTAGAGATTTACCAGGAGTTGTCAGAGATCTTGAACTTTATAAAATGGTACATTTTTATTTTTTCAATAAGCTCACATTAAGGGTCAGTGCTCCTGGGTAGACTAACAACCCAGGGATCATGAGTTTGCAGTTGTGAAATTGAATTCTGTCAATCCGTGGGCTGGCACCAGGAAAAATCACCATGAAAACTGCCGGATTGTCGCAAAAAACCCAACTGGATCACTAATGTCCTTCAGGGAAGGGAACCTGCCGCCCCTACCTGGCCTGGGCTGCACGTGACTCCAGTCCCACACTGTGAGTGTGACTCCTGACGCCCTCTGAAGTGGCAGCCCAATTATAAAACGAAACAGGCTCACCACCACCTTCTCAAGACAACTAGGGAGGGGCATTAAATGCTGGCCTTGCCAGCGACGCCCACATCCTGAGAATAAATTACAAAGAAACTCGTTCAAAGGAAGTCTTGCATTTCTATAGCACCTTTCATGACCTCAGAATGTCCCAAAGTGCTTCACAGCCAATGAAGCACCTTTGAAGTGTAGTCACTGTTGTAATGTAGGAAACGTGGCAGCCAATTTGTGCACAGCAAGCTCCCACAAACAGCAATTTGATAATGACCAGATAATCTGCTTCACTGATGTTGGTTGAGGGATAAATATTGGCCATGACACCAGGGATAACTCCCCTGCTCTTCTTCTAATAGTGCCATGGGATTTTTTACATCTATCTGAGAGGGCAGACAGGGCCGTTATTTAACATCTCATCCAACAGTGCAGCGCTCCCTCAGTACTGCCCCTCCGACAGTGCAGCGTTCCCTCAGTACTGCCCCTCCGACAGTGCGGCGCTCCCTCAGTACTGCCCCTCCGACAGTGCGGCGCTCCCTCAGTACTGCCCCTCCGACAGTGCGGCCCTCCCTCAGTACTGCCCTCCCGACAGTGCGACACTCCCTCAGTACTGCCCCTCCAACAGTGCGGCGCTCCCTCAGTACTGCCCCTCCAATAGTGCGGTGCTCCCTCAGTACTGCCCCTCCGACAATGCGGCGTTCCCTCAGTACTGCACTGGATTGTCAGCCTAGATTTTGTGCTCAAGTCTCTGGACTGGGACTTGAACCCACGACCTTCTGACTCAGAGTGAGAGTGTTACCCACTGAGTCACGGCCGACACTAAATCCCTTCCTGTTCAATCTAACTGGTGCAGTAAAGTTATTAATCTTGGGTGCCTCACAATGAGCTGAAATACATAGGAAAAGCTGTAGTCTGTGATCACCCTTCAGAATACTGGAAATAAAAGCAGGAATCACACTACAGGTCCGTTAGTGTCTGACAGAGAAAAGATAGCTTTGTATTTCAGACAAGGCCCTTCAGTAGATTTTTATCGGAAGCTGTTTAATTGGGATTGTGTTCGATACATATGTGAGAAAAACAGTTTGGCGTATGTGAGATATACAACAACAACAAGAGCGCCGTTAACTTAGTAAAACAACCCAAGGCGCTTCACAGGAGCGTAATCAGTCAAAATTTGACACCAAGCCACATAAAGAGATATTAGGGCAGATGGCCAAAAGCTTGGTCAAAGAGGTAGGTTTTAAGCAGCGTCTTAAAGGAGGAGAGAGAGGTGGAGAGGTTGAGGGAGGGAATTTCAGAGTTTAGGGTCTGGCAGCTGAAGGCACGGCCGCCAATGGCTATTAAAATTGGGGATGTGCAAAAGGCCAGAATTGGAGGAGCGCGGATATCTCGGGGGGTTGTAGGGCTGGAGGAGGTTACAGAGATAGGGAGGGGCGAGGCCATTGAGGGATTTGAAAACAAGGATGAGAATTTTAAAATCGAGGTGTTGCTTAACCCGGAGCACAGGGGTGATGGGTGAACGGGACTTGGTGCAAGTTAGGATACGGGCAGCAGAGCTTGGGATGAGCTCAAATGTGGCTTATGTGTGATATACAGTGTGGGTTTGTGAGATACATTGTGCCGTATGTGTGATATATAGTGTGGCTTATGTGTGATATATAGTGTGGCTTATGTGTGATATATAGTGTGGCTTATGTGTGATATATAGTGTGGCTTATGTGTGATATATAGTGTGGCTTATGTGTGATATATAGTGTGGCTTATGTGTGATATATAGTGTGGCTTATGTGTGATATATAGTGTGCCGTATGTGTGATATATAGTGTGGCTTATGTGTGATATATAGTGTGGCTTATGTGTGATATATAGTGTGGCTTATGTGAGCCAAGAGCATCAGAGGGATTTGAACATAAAATATTGAAAATAAATGTCCTTTAAAATAAAATAAGTTTGTCTTACATTTACCTGTAACTCCACTAAAGAAACTGTTGGACTATAACCTGGTGTTGTGCGACTTCTCACTTTTGAAGTAATATTGGGGTGGTGTGCCTGCACTGAGGGTATATCAAGTACTAATCCACAGGGATCGGGCTGGGTGAGCTTTACCAAGTGCAGCTTGGTTCTGGAGTAGAGTTTTGGATATAAATAAGCAAAGTGGGTCAAGAAGGGACAGAGAGAGTGACAAAGGTAATAAGGCATCAGTGACTAAGGTAACATCAGGGAAAAAGAGAAATAAGTCAAAGCTAAAGGCACTATATCTGAATGCGCGAAGCATTCGCAACAAAATAGATGAATTAATAGCGCAGATAGAAATTAACAGGTTTGATCTAATAGCCATAACGGAGACGTTGATGCAAAGTGGCCAAGGTTGGTAACTAAATATTCCAGGAAACATATCTTTTAGAAGGGATAGGCAAAATGGAAAAGGATGGGATAAAGACAGTCGAGAGAAAGGATCTTAACTCCGAAAATCAAGAAGTAGAATCAGTTTGGGTGGAGCTAAGAAACAGCAAGGGGCAGAAAACATTGGTGGGAGTTGTTTATAGGCCCCCAAACAGTAGTTGTAATGTAGGGCAGATATAAATCAGGAAATTAGAGGCGCATGTAACAAGGGTAGTATAGTAATCATGGGGGACTTTAATCTACATATAGACTGGGCAAACCAAATTTGCAGTAATAGTGTGGAGGACGAATTCATGGAATGTATGCAAGATAGTTTTCTAGATCAGTATGTTGAGGAACCAACTAGGGAACAGGCTATTTTAGATCTAGTATTGTGCAATGCGAAAGGGTTAATTAATAACCTTATAGTAAAGGGGCCTTTAGGGAAGAGTGACCATAATATGATAGAATTTTATATTGAGTTTGAAAGTGACTTAGTTAAATCCGTAACTAGGGTCTAAAATCTAAACAAAGCAAACTACGTAGGTATAAGGGGCGAGTTGGCTAAGGTAGATTGGGAAACTACATTAAAAGGTATGACAGTGAACGAGCAATGGCTAGCATTTAAAGAATTAATACATAATTTACAACAAATATACATTCCTTTAAGGCACAAAAACCCCACAGGAAAAGTGGTCCAACCGTGGCTAACAAGAGAAGTTAAAAATAGTATTAGATCAAAGGAAGAGGCTTATAATGCTGCCAAAAAGAGTAGTAAGCCTGAGGATTGGGAGGACTTTAGAATTCAACAAAGAAGAACCAAGATATTGATAAAGAAAGGGAAAATAGAATATGAGAGTAAACTAGCGAGAGACATAAAAACCGACTGTAAAAGCTTCTATAGGTATGTAAAAAAGAAAAGATTAGCAAAAGTAAATGTGGGTCCCTTACAGGCTGAGACAGGAGAAATTATAATGGGGAATAAGGAAATGGCAGGGAAATTAAACAAATACTTTGTGTCTGTCTTCACGGAAGACGCAAAACACTTCCCGGAAATAGTGGACGACCAAGGGTCTAGCGAGAATGAGGAACTGAAAGATATTAGTATCAGTAAAAAAATAGTACTGGAGAAATTAATGGGACTGAAAGCCGATAAATCCCCTGGACCTGATGGCCTGCATCCTAGGGTTTTGAAAGAGTTGGCTATAGAGATAGTGGATGCATTGGTTGTCATTTTCCAAAATTCCATAGATTCTAGAACAGATCCTGCGGATTGGAAGGTAGCAAATGTAACCCCACTATTTAAGAAAGGAGGGAGAGAGAAAACTGGGAACTACAGACCAGTTAGCCTGACATCAGTAGTAGGGAAAATGCTAGAATCTATTATTAAGGACGTGGTAACAGGGCACTTCGAAAATAATAATAGGATTGGGCAGAGTCAACACGGATTTATGAAAGGGAAATCGTGTTTGACAAATCTGTTGGAGTTTTTTGAGGTTGTAACTAGCAGAATAAATAAGGGGGAACCAGTGGATGTGGTGTATTTGGATTTTCAGAAGGCATTCGATAAGGTGCCACACAAGAGGTTATTAAACAAAATTAGGGCTCATGGGATGGGGGTAATATACTAGCATGGATTGAGGATTGGTTAACGGACCGAAAACAGAGAGTAGGGTCAGTTTCGGGTTGGCAGGCTATAACTAGTGGGATACTGCAAGGATCAGTGGTTGGGCCTCAGCTATTCACAATCTATATCAATGATTTAGATGAGGGGACCAAGTGTAATATATCCAAGTTTGCTGATGATACAAAGCTGGGTGGGAATGTAAGTTGTGAGGAGGATGCAAGGAGGGTTCAAGGGGATATAGACAGGCTAAGTGAGTGGGCAAGAACATGGCAAATGGAATATAATGCGGAGAAATGTGAAGTTATCCACTTTGGTAGGAAAAATAGAAAAGCAGAGTATTTTTTAAATGGTGAGAGATTGGGAAATGTTGGTGTTCAGAGGGACCTGGGTGTCCTTGTACACAAATCACTGAAAGTTAACATGCAGGTACAGCAAGCAATTAGGAAAGCAAATGGTATGTTGGCCTTTATTACAAGAGGATTTGAGTATAAGAGTAAAGATGTCTTAAGGCAATTATATAGGGCCCTGGTGAGACCACACCTGGAGTATTGTGTACAGTTTTGGTCTCCTTACCTAAGGAAGGATATACTTGCCATAGAGGGAGTGCAACGAAGGTTCACCAGACTGGTTCCTGGGATGGGGGGATTGTCCTATGAGGACAGATTGAGTAGACTAGGCCTATATTCTCTAGAGTTTAGAAGAATGAGAGGTGATCTCATTGAAACATACAAAATTCTTACAGGGCTTGACAGGGTAGATGCAGGGAGGATGTTTCCCCTGGCTGGGGAGTCTAGAACCAGGGGTCACAGTCTCAGAAAAAGGGGTCGGCCATTCAGGACTGAGATGAGGAGAAATGTCTTCACTCAGAGGGTGGTGAATCTTTGGAATTCTCTACCCCAGAGGGCTGTGGAGGCTCAGTCATTGAGTATATTCAAGACAGAGAGCAATAGATTTTTGAATATTAAGGGAATCAAGGGATATGGGGATAGTGCAGGAAAGTGGAGATGAGGTAGAAGATCAGCCATGATCTTATTGAATGGCGGAGCAGGCTCGAAGGGCCAAATGGCCGACTCCTGCTCCTATTTCTTATGTTCTTATGCTTTGCATTGCCACTAGAATGGTTCTTACTTCCTGCTTTAGATCTAGCTGTTGAAATATGGCCTTGCTCCTGGCAGCAAAAACGCTTCGCATTTCTGTATTGGCAGGACTGTGGTGAGTGATTTCCATTGCAGCGATTACAATTCACTGAACTGCTCTCACCGACAAGCTTTTGACTCGGTCTCACAGCTTTAGGTTTGGCGGTGGCTTTGTGACTGTAGACCTCAGCTGCACTAGTCACTTGAGTTGGACGGAGCTCCCTAGCATTCTTAGACGCCATCTCTATAGATAGGGCAATTTTGCATGCTGTGTCAAACGCTAGGTTCGGAGTGTTCAGTAACTTGGACTGTGTGCGCTCATCCACCAGTCCACACACAAACTTATCTCGCAACGCATGATCCAAAAATGTGCCGATGTTACAATGCAACGACAGGTTCTTAAGAGCTACAATGTACTCACTGATGGTTTCACTCTGCTTTTGGTTTCTGGTACCAAACTTATAGCTCTCTGCTATTTCTAACGGCTTTGGGTCGAAATGGTCCTCGAGTTTCTCGACAATGTCTTCAAACGACGCATCCTTCGCTTTCCCGGCGCGAGTAGGTTTGTCAACGTTCCGTAGACATCAGGCCCGATCTCCATTAGAAAGATTGCTGTTTTCCGTTCACAAATTATTTTATTTTGAGCTTGAACATTCTCATCTACACCTTCGGTCTCAATAATGATATTGGCCCTAAAAAACATCTCCATCCACTCAGTGTAAGAACTGAATGGTTCGCAAGCTCGGTCATACAGGCCGAGGTTTCCGATGAATCCCGCAGACGCGGCCATGAATGTCCCGATCCCGTCGAACAGTGACTGAGCCGCTACCTGTGTACCTGTGAGAATCAACGCCGCTGTTGCTGTGTATACACACACACGAAGGCGAAGCACAGAGAATTCTGCATCAGCATTAACGGTAAAACATCCATTCGAAGGTTGAACATTGTGTCCTTCCATGATCCCTAAAAATGGCTTTGGGATCCCATCCTCGTCACCAAAATGTAATGTATGTGGGTAGAACAAATGAAGGACAGAGACACGATGAGTTGCTAGTCCATGTGCTTGCTTTATTAGTCCAGAGCGAACTGAGCATGCTCATACCAAACCATGTGATAAACCATGTGATAATACATTACAGTGTGTAACTTGGAGGGGAACTTGGAGGTGATGGTGTTCCCATGCGCCTGCTGCCCTTGTCCTTCTAGGTGGAAGAGGTCGCGGGTTTGGGAGATGCTGCCGAAGAAGCCTTGGCGAGTTGCTGCAGTGCATCTTGTAGATGGTACACACTGCAACCACGGTACACCGGTGGTGGAGGGAGTGAATGTTTAAGGTGGTGGATGGGCTGCCAATCAAGCGGGCTGCTTTGTCCTGGATGAAGTCGAGCTTCTTGAGCTTCCAGGCAAGTGGAGAGTATTCCATCACACTCCTGACTTGTGCCTTGTAGATGGTAGAAAGGCTTTGGGGAGTCAGGAGGTGAAACACTCGCCGCAGAATACCCAGCCTCTGACCCATTCTTGTAGCCACAGTATTTATGTGGCTGGTCCAGTTAAGTTTCTGGTCAATGGTGACCCCCAGGATGTTGATGGTGGGGGATTCGGCGATGGTAATGCCATTGAATGTCATGGGGCGGTGGTTAGACTCTCGCTTGTTGGAGGTGCTTCTTATGTTTCTAATAATGAAATAGCAGAACCCAGCCTGTAGTAAGGAGCAGGGTCGATGGGGTTTACTATAGAACAAGGGTGATGTTTTTGTTATGAAATATGGTACTCGCAGAAACTTCACTCCCCCAGTCTGCTCAGTCTTTGTTACATGTAAGATGTTTGACTCCCATAGTTAGAGTTCTGCGCTATTTCCCAGCTCGAGCTTCTCTATCCAAACCTTGCAGACCTTCACTGCCTCCTCATCCCTCAGCTCATGGATTTTAAAATCACCGTCTTCTTTACAATTCCCTCTGTGGCCTTGCTCCACCCTTCCTCTGCGGTCTCCTCCATCCCAACGACCCCACTCACACCCTCTGCGCTCCGTATTTGATTCTTCTGTGCGACTGCCCTTCCTTCTGCCTCTGATCCACCATTGGTGGCAGAGTCTGCAGCTGTTACGCTCTGGAACCCCCCTCCTAGACTCCTCGTAAACCCCTCCTCAACACTGCCTAATCCCCTCCTTACCGCCTCCTAACCCCCCCCCCCAAACCTGTCCGACCCGATAGTCTCCTCACAGCATCTCTTGGAGCAAACTCTCCCCAAACTCTGTCCAGTTGCTGCTCAGTGTTTGATCAGCCCCTGTGAGTAGCACCGTGCCTTTCTCTATGTTTGAGGTGCTGTGTAAATACAACTTGTTGTTGCCCATAGGTTCTCCTTTGTGAAGTCTGTCTCAATGTCGTCTAACAGGATAAACGTTGCTCTCCCAGTTAAACTTAAGGAGGTTTCAATCTTCCCAGTGTGTTCCTCTTTCTGTTCAATGTCAACACAGTTGGGGCCATTTCCTCTTGATCACTTTACATACAGCACAGAAACAGGCCATTCGGTCTATGCCGGTGTTTACACTCCACCCGAGCCTCCTCCCACTCTAATCACCTCTTCACACACTTTCCACTGTTGATCAAACTAAACTAGTCGTTCCCTTTCTCTGCTCCAAGTGTCACTTTCGGCTCCGTACTTAGGCCCAGAAAAGACTCTTTGTGATCCTTAGTTCTCTGATGTTCATGTGCCCGCTGTTTTAACAGGTTCTCAATGCATCTGAGATAGGTGTGTGCCTGCATGAAAGTAGTGGGCCACACAGTGTCACGCGCTGATATCACAAACAACACTCCTTGACCCAGAGGACATTGTGGCACTGAATCTCCGTGTGGTTTTCCTGACTTCATAGATAGAATCATAGAATGGTACAGCACAGAAGGAGACCATTCGGCCATCGAGTCTGCGCGCTCTTTTGTCCCACTCCTCCGCTCTTTCCCCATATCCCCACAATTTTTTCTTCTTCAAGTATTTATCCAATTCCCTTTTGCAGGCTACTATTGAATCTGCTTCCACCGCCCTTTCAGGCAGCGCGTTCCAGATCCTAACTGCTCGCTGCGAAAAAAGATTTCCCTCATGTCGTCTCTGGTTCTTCTGCCAATCAACTTAAATCTGTGTCCTCTGGTTCTCGACCCTTCCACCAATGGGAACAGTTTCTCTCTATCTACTCTGTCCAGACCCCTCATGATTTTGAACACCTCTATCAAATCTCCTCTCAGCCTTCTCAGCTCCAAGGAGAACAACCCCAGCTTCTCCAGTCTATCCACGTAACTGAAGTCCCTCATCCCGGGAACCATTCGAGTAAATCTCCTCTGCACCCTCTCGAAAGCCCTCATGTCCTTCCTAAAGTGCGGTGCCCAGAATTGGACACAATACTCCAGCTGGGGCCCAACTAGTGTATTATATTCCTGTAATAAAGCTGGCGAGAGATCAATGGAGAAACGGTCTAAGCCGCTGTTTTTAACTATTTGTGTTGGTTTTCCGGGTATTTAGCCAACCTCCCGCCGGAGAAACCAGGCATGTGTGTTCACCACAGTACAATCCTGTCAGGGGCACAAACCATTCTGCACACAGTTGTGTAAGACTGCAGTCCCTCTGACAGCTCATCTGCCTTGGGGTTTTTAACAAAATGTTCAATAAACCTTTAGTGCTTCATTTTATTTTGGGCATCTAAATGTAGCTTAATTTTAGGCAGTGGTGGGTCTGAGAGTTAGCTGGTTATTGTCAGAAAGACCGGTGATTCACTCTGCACTGAAAGGAAAGAAAGATTTGCATTTATACAGCAACTTTCACAACCTCAGGATGTACCAAAGCACGTTACAGTCAATGACGTACTTTTGAATTATAGTCACTGTTGTAATGTAGGAAATGCGGTAGCCAATTTGCGCACAGCAAGCTCCCGAATACAGCAATGAGATAAATGATCGGATGATCTGTTTTACATGTTGGATGAGGGATAAACATTGTCCAGGACACCGGGAGAACTCCCCTGCTCTTCTTCAAATGATGCCATGGGATCTTTTACATCCATCTGAGAGAGCAGACGGGGGCCTCGGTTTAACATCTCGTCTGAAAAACGGCACCTCTAACAGTGCAGCACTCCCTCAGTACTGCCCCTCCAACAGTGCAACGAGCTCTCAGTACTGCCCCTGCGACAGTGCGGCGCTCCCTCAGTACTGCCCCTCCAACAGTGCAACGCTCTCTCAGTACTTCACCTCCGATAGTGAAGCATTCCCTCAGCACTGTCCCTCCCTGCGGTGCTCCCTCAGTACTGCCCCTGCGACAGTGCAGCGATCCCTCAGTACTGCCCCTCCCACAGTGTGGTGCTCCCTCAGTACTGCCCCTGCGACAGTGCGGCGCTCCCTCAGTTACGCCCCTCCGACAGTGCGGCGCTCCCTCAGGAACGCCCCTCCGACAGTGCGGCGCTCCCTCAGGACTGCCCCTCCGACAGTGCAGCGGAGGGACTGCGCTGGAGTGTCAGTCTAGATTTTATGCACAGGAACCTGGAATGGGACTTGAACGCACAGCCTCCTGTATCAGAGGCGAGAGTGCTACCCACTGAGCCACAGCTGATAAAGAGCCAGTTTTCAGACGTAATCTCTGTAGTTTTCAAATTGTAGATTTGTAAAATAAAACGTGAATAATTGAACCCCAATTCTGAGACTGTGTTAAGGGATTTGGTTAAAGTTCCCTAATGTTGCTTTGTGAAGGGGCAGCAGTGTTTTAATTGACTGTACAGGTTTGTAAATGAAAAGGCCAGTGCTGACAAGAATATGTAAATGTTTTGTGTCATTAGCTCTCTCCTTTGCTGCTGTTTAGTCCGGTCAGCTCCTTTCTATAGGCCCCTGTCCAACTGTCTAATCTCAGTGATTTTTATTGAGAAGTCACAGACTTGGTATTTTTCTTTCTCTCTCTCTCTTTTCTCCGCATTGTCTCCCGACCAAGATCTTGGCGCAGTTCAGTGAAATAAAATAATACATTTACCCCTGCGATTCCACTTCTGAGAAATTGGAAGATAAATGCTTTTCTGGGACATTCATCAACCTTTATTTCTGTTTCTGTGCGTGGCTGTAAAAAAGCACTTAAATGCACATCAGCGGAGTAACAGCCATTTCTCGGCATCTTCTGTCCCCTTGTAGTTCTCATTAGTGCAGCAGCTCCCCCCTCGTGCTCCCATGGGCTTTCGCAGTTTAAAGAGTGCTTGTGATGATCATTACTGGAGTCTGACTGTGCAGCCTACGATTTGCAGATGAGAAGGGCCTCATTTATAACTGTGAAAAACTATCAATTTCACAAAGGCTGATGCCAGGTCTTCATCATCGAGGCCATCAGCGCCCCACTGAAAGGGAATTAATCAGATTGTTAGCACTGCCGGAGGTACAAAGCAGGCGAGCGGGCACTCTCGCAGGATGGTAATGATGTCACTGAGCATTAATACATCACACCCCTTCCCTCCTGACAGATATGGAGGACACACCCCGATCGAATACCGAACAGCACAACTCTGCACTGAACCTGAACACACTGCTCCCCAGGTGTTAACTCCTGCGTTATTTGTCAATCCCTCCCCACCCTCGCCCTCCGCTAGATCAGGTGATCCTCAACGCTGAGGAACTCCTCCCCACCCTCCGTCCCTCCTACAATCTGCAGCCTTTGAAAATCCAAGCTTGCCGTTATTTGCCCACTGCCTCCTGATTGTCCTCTTTCAACCTGGGTGCTTCCCTGCCATATGGCACTTGTGCAAGGTCTCCAGTATAAAGGTGGTTAGATGTGTGCCTGGTTCCCCCTCTGTATCTGGTTGAAACAGCTTTCAATCCCTTTTCGACAACTAACTTAAAAAAAAAACTTGATTTTGAATGCTAACTTTGAAAATTCCTGGAGTAATACTCAAATTCCTGAGGGACCAAACATCCTTCAGCTACTCAAACAATGCTTGGCGATTCAGGACTTTCGGAACATTTATTCAACTATTCCAACGTGTTCCTGGCTGACCTCCCATCTTCCACCCTCCATAACTTTAGCTCATCTAAAACTCTGCTGCCCCGTGTCCTAACTTGCACCGAGTCCCGTTCACCCATCACCCCCTGTGCTCGCTGACCTACATTGGCTCCCGATCTGACAACGCCTCGATTTTAGAATTCTCATCCTTGTTTTCGAATCCCACCATGGCCTCGTCTCTCCCTATCTCTGTAACCTCATCCAGCCCGCTAACTCTCCGAGATCCTTACGCCACTGTTCCCTTTAAGCTGCTTGGCCGCACAGTGCTCCAGGAGTCCTGCGCAGCCTGCCTGTCGGCTTTTCAATGCAAAAACCACGCATGCGCAGTATCTTGAATGGGCTTCGCAGCCTGTTAAAGGGGCCGCGCCACGCCAGCAAAAAATTACAGGGAACATTGCTCTGTGCTCCTCCAATGATGTCCTCTTGCGCATCCCCGATTTTAATCGGTAAAACATTGGCGGCCGTGTCTTCAGCTGCCTGGGCCCTAACCTCCAGAATTCCCTCCCTAAACCTCTCCGCCTCTCCCTCCTCCTTTAAGGCACTCCTTAAAACCTACCTCTTTGACCAAGCTTTTGGTCACCTGTCCTAATATGTCTTTATGTGGCTCGGTGTCAAATTTTGTTCGATAATCGCTCCTGTGCAGCGCCCTGGGACGTTTTACTACGTTGAAGGCGCTATATAAATGCAAGTTGTTGTTGTTGTTGTTGTTGTTGATCATCCCAAGCGGTTTAACCTGTTCTGGGGGTTTGGGAGGTTTGCAATGCTGTGAGATTTCTACAGGGATAAACCTTGTTCTGTTACAGACAAACCTGGTTAGATTCTGACAGGGATAATCATGATTAGATTCCTGAGGATAAACTGTTAGATTCCAATGGGCAGCAACCCTGTTTGATTTCAACTGGGGGTAAACCCCATTAAATTCCAAATAGTATTAACCCCAATAGATTCAGATAGGGATTAACCCCAATAGATTGCTACAGGGATAATTCCCATTAGAGTGCAGCGTAGATTTACCAGAATGATACCTGGACTACAAAGGTTAAATTATGAGGAGAGATTACACAAACTAGGGTTGTATTCCCTAGAATTTAGAAGGTTAAAGGGTGATTTATCCAAGTTTTCAAGATATTAAGGGGAACAGATAGGGTAGAGAGAGAGAAACTATTTCTGCTGGTTGGGGATTCTAGGACTAGGGGGGCATAGTCTAAAAATCAGAGCCAGACCTTTCAGGAGCGAAGTTAGGAAACACTTCTACACACAAAGGGTGGTAGAAGTTTGGGACTCTCTTCCGCAAACGGCAATTGATGCCGGATTAATTGTTAATTTTAAATCTGAGATTGATAGCTTTCTGTTAACCAAAGGTATTAAGGGCTATGGGCCAAAGGCGGATATATGGAGTTAGGTCGCCGATCAGTCACAATCGCATTGAATGGCGGAACAGGCTCGTGGGGCTAAGAAGCCTACTCTACTCCTGTTCCTAAATTCCTATTCCAATGGGGATTAACCCCAATAGATTTCTACAGGAGTAAACCCCATTAGATTCTGATAAAAAATGATCCTTTACCATTGGTGGCCATGCTTTCTGTTGCCGAGGCCCTAAGCGCTGGAATTCCCTGCCTAATCCTCTCCGCCTCACTACCTCTCTTTCCTCCTTTATGACGCTCCGTAAAACCTACCTCTTTGACCAAGCTTTTGGTCGCCTGTCCCTAATTTCTCCTTATGTGGCTCGGTGTCAAATTTTTTGTCTTATAACACTCCTGTGAAGCACCTTGGGACGTTTTACTATGTTAAAGGTGCTATATAAATACAAGTTGTTGTTGTTTTAAGATTTCTATAGGGATTAACCCCATTAGATTCTGATAGGGATTAACCCTATTAGATTCTGATAGGGATTAACCCCATTAGATTCTGATAGGATTAACCCTATTAGATTCTGATAGGGATTAACTCTGGTTGATTCCTGTAGGGATATATCCTGTTAAATTCTTTCTCCAGCTCTCTGTCCATTCATTCTCAGTCCCTCTAGGTTTAATTGGCCAGGGCTGTAACTAATTGGAAACCAGATCCAGTAGATTGTGTTTGTCTAACTGATTGTGTCGGGTTCAACAAGCTGCACGTTTACTGGAAATTACTAGTGTCAGTGGTGCCAGTGTTAATTAAAAATTCACGGGTAATGTCACAATTCTGCTCTGTTTTAATATAAAAGAGCAGGTTCAATTTTCAGTGTTGGTTTGGGTGTGTGCCACCTTTAAACGTGTTGAGATAAATAGCCGGGCCCTTGTTAAATGTGTCCTGGCCTCTCACTCCTCACCTGGTGTCTGTCGGGAGATTGTTCCCTTTTGCCCCGAGACAGCAGTGATTGAGTGAGGCCCCTCCTCAATGCTGATCACTGCCTCTCTCATGATCTTCTAATTGGGCTGAGATTGTATTTCTCTGCATTTCTAAAAGCCTCTTTGCTCAAAATCAGCATTAAATTAAGATTTTTAAGAGCTCCTCTTTTTTTGAGGTGATAAAATTGAATGTCAGCGTTTGATTTTGTTCCTGGTCTGTAATGAAATTTGACATTTAGTGCGGCACAGAGTTTCAGAGCGTGCGAGCTTGATTAGGGAGCTGTAATTGAGAGCAATTAGAGCAGGCTGCGATTGTTGCTAATTCTGCTATTAATTGTAACAGATGATGTGATTGAAGATAAATGTTGTATGTTGTTGCCAGGGGCTTGAGACCAGTGAACTTCCACTCTTTCCCGATCAGCAGTGAATGCTATTGCTCAGGTTCAGCTCGAGGGGGGCGGGCGGGGACGGGATGGGATGGGCAGGGGACGGAACGGGTTGGGCAGGTGACAGGACAGGATGGGCAGGGGACGGGATGGGCAGGGGACAGGACGGGATGGCCAGGGGACGGGATGGGCAGGGGACAGGACGGGATGGGCAGGGGACAGGACGGGATGGGCAGGGCACGGGACGGGCAGGGGACAGGACAGGATGGCCAGGGCACGGGCGGGGGACAGGACGGGCAGGGGAGGGGGGGGGGACAGGACGGGCAGGGGAGGGGGGGGGACAGGACGGGCAGGGGAGGGGACGGGACGGGATGGGCAGGGGACAGGACGGGATGGGCAGGGGACAGGACAGGATGGGCAGGGGACAGGACGGGATGGGCAGGGGACGGGATGGGCAGGGGACAGGACGGGATGGGCAGGGGACGGGATGGGCAGGGGACGGGCGGGGGACAGGACGGGCAGGGGAGGGGACAGGATGGCAGGGGACGGGCAGGGGACAGGACGGGATGGGCAGGGGACGGGATGGGCAGGGGACAGGACGGGAT
The DNA here is from genome assembly GCA_030390025.1 of Squalus acanthias. Classification (NCBI taxonomy): domain Eukaryota; kingdom Metazoa; phylum Chordata; class Chondrichthyes; order Squaliformes; family Squalidae; genus Squalus; species Squalus acanthias. The sequence goes on from JASTWF010000082.1 coordinate 859,370, forward strand.
GGGCAGGGGACAGGACGGGATGGGCAGGGGACGGGATGGGCAGGGGACGGGGTGGCCAGGGGACGGGATGGGCAGGGGACAGGACGGGATGGCCAGGGGACGGGATGGGCAGGGGACAGGACGGGATGGGCAGGGGACAGGACGGGCAGGGGACAGGACGGGACGGGCAGGGGACAGGACGGGATGGGCAGGGGACGGGATGGGCAGGGGACGGGATGGGCAGGGGACGGGATGGGCAGGGGACAGGACGGGATGGGCAGGGGACGGGATGGGCAGGGGACAGGACGGGATGGCCAGGGGACGGGATGGGCAGGGGACAGGACGGGCGGGGGACAGGACGGGATGGGCAGGGGACAGGACGGGATGGGCAGGGGACGGGATGGGCAGGGGACAGGACGGGATGGCCAGGGGACGGGATGGGCAGGGGACTGGACGGGCGGGGGACAGGACGGGATGGGCAGGGGACAGGACGGGATGGGCAGGGGACAGGACAGGATGGCCAGGGGACGGGATGGGCAGGGGACAGGACGGGATGGCCAGGGGACGGGATGGGCAGGGGACAGGACGGGATGGCCAGGGGACGGGATGGGCAGGGGACAGGACGGGCGGGGGACAGGACGGGATGGGCAGGGGACAGGACGGGATGGGCAGGGGACAGGACGGGATGGGCAGGGGACAGGACAGGATGGCCAGGGGACGGGATGGCCAGGGGACGGGATGGGCAGGGGACGGGATGGCCAGGGGACGGGATGGGCAGGGGACAGGACGGGCGGGGGACAGGACGGGATGGGCAGGGGACAGGACGGGATGGCCAGGGGACGGGATGGGCAGGGGACAGGACGGGCGGGGGACAGGACGGGACGGGCAGGGGACAGGACGGGACGGGCAGGGGACAGGACGGGACGGGCAGGGGACAGGACGGGATGGGCAGGGGACGGGATGGGCAGGGGACAGGACGGGATGGGCAGGGGACGGGATGGGCAGGGGACAGGACGGGATGGGCAGGGGACGGGATGGGCAGGGGACAGGACGGGATGGGCAGGGGACGGGATGGGCAGGGGACGGGACGGGCGGGGGACAGGACAGGATGGCCAGGGCAGGGGAGGGGACAGGACGGCTGGGGACAGGACGGGACGGGCGGGGGACGGGATCGCTCCTCTCCATCTGCTAAAACAGAGGACGAGGGATTGCTGGAACTGTATAACAAGGGATGTTTTGTCCCCGATGGCAGCTTTATTACAGAAGAATGATCCTCATGTCTGTAGCATTACTCGTGTAGAATATCTTCACACACTTTACTGGGGGGAGATATGGAGTGTCATCAGACACAGGAAAGGTTTTAGGGGAGGGGAGGGAAGTTGGAGGGGAGGGCAGGGGACCGGAGGGGAAGGGAGAGGAAGCGAGTGGAGGGAAAGGGAACAGAGGGATTGGGAAATAAGGGGAGGGCTGGGATTTTTTAAGCACGCTCTAGCCTCTGATCCTTTGCATTCTCCATTTGAGGGAGAATGTGTGTTGGTTCCACTCTTGCCTCCCAAACACTTGCTGCTCGGATTGCTGGCTCCCACAGAGGCACGGATTGGAACGGTACATTTATACCTGAGTTCGTCTGCTTATTGGGAGAGTTGAGTACTGCGGTTTTTCTGTTGTGACCCGGACATCTGCTGCAGGTATGCCCTCCATTCAGTTTGATTTACCAGTTGGGCAACCAGTGTGAGGAATCCTCCTCGGAACTGCCACTAACTGATCCCGCCATGGACCTCTGCAGGGAAGCCAGTAATAACTTGTATTTATATAGGCCCCTTTCACAACCTCAGGACATCCCAAAGTGCTTTACAGCCAATGAAGTACTTTTTAAAAAATGTCGTCACTGTTGGATGGTCGGAAACGTGGCAGCCAATTTGCGCACAGCAAGCTCCCTCAAACAGCAATGTGATAATGACCAGTTAAACTGTTTTTAGTGATGTTGATTAAGGGATAAATATTGGCCAGGACACCGGGGATAACTCCCCTGCTCTTCTTTGAAATAATAAATGGGATGGGATCTTTTACATCCACCTGAGAAGGTAGACGGCACCTCCGACAGTGCGGCGCTCCCTCAGTACCGCCCCTCCGACAGTGCAGCGCTCCCTCAGTACTGCCCCTCTGACAGTGCAGCGCTCCCTCAGTACTGATCCTCCGACAGTGCAGCGCTCCCTCAGTACTGCCCCTCCGACAGTGCGGTGCTCCCTCAGTACTGCCCCTCCGACAGTGCAGCACTCCCTCAGTACTGCCCCTCCGACAGTGCAGCGCTCCCTCAGTACTGCCTCTCCGACAGTGCGGCACTCCCTCAGTACTGCCCCTCCGACAGTGCAGCGCTCCCTCAGTACTGCCCCTCCGACAGTGCAGCGCTCCCTCAGTACTGATCCTCCGACAGTGCGGCACTCCCTCAGTACTGCCCCTCCGACAGTGCGGCGCTCCCTCAGTACTGCCCCTCCGACAGTGCGGCGCTCCCTCAGTACTGCCCCTCCGACAGTGCGGCGCTCCCTCAGTACTGCCCCTCAGACAGTGCAGCACTCCCTCAGTACCGCCCCTCCGACAGTGCAGCGCTCCCTCAGTACTGCCCCTCCGACAGTGCAGCGCTCCCTCAGTACTGCCCCTCCGACAGTGCGGCGCTCCCTCAGTACTGCCCCTCCGACAGTGCAGCGCTCCCTCAGTACTGCCCCTCCGACAGTGCGGCGCTCCCTCAGTACTGCCCCTCCGACAGTGCGGCGCTCCCTCAGTACTGCCCCTCCGACAGTGCGGCGCTCCCTCAGTACTGCCCCTCCGACAGTGCGGCGCTCCCTCAGTACTGCCCCTCCGACAGTGCGGCGCTCCCTCAGTACTGCACTGAAAAAATGAGCCAGGATTCCTGTTCCTTTCGCTCTCCAGCGACCCCTGCTGGCTGAGAACAGGTGCGGGTTTGGTTGAATATTAACTGTATCCCAGCTGTCCCCTTCGGTGGAGGAGGGCAATAATGCTGAGCGGGAAAGCTCTTTGAGTAGCTGGACTTCACAAATTGTCGATTTCAATGCAGGGCGATGAGCATAAAGTAAAAGTTTTGTGCTGTTTAACACACTCCTAATGTTTCCCTTTGTCAATGAGGGTCTTCTCAGGCAGACGGTAATTTAATTTCTCTACACACCCACGCGCAAACTTCACATTGTTGATGGCTTTCAAACTAGCTATTAGAGCTTGCAGCCTTCAGAATAGCTATTAGATTCTTGCATTGGCTGAGAAGCACCTTCATTTCAGTTCCTTTTATTACCAATTGTTGTTTAAGTGTTAGTGAGCAACATTTTGTGTTTTGGTCTTGTGCCCATCAAAGTATAACCAGCCTGTGCTACGGAAAGCTGCATCCCTCTGAAGCCAGGTGCCAAAGGTGAAAGGGCAGGGTCTGCACCGCCCAGACCCCCCATTCCCAGACAGGAGACCTTCGTCCTCACTGTCTGACTCACTGCCCAGACCCCCCATTCCCAGAGAGGAGACCTTCGTCCTCACTGTCTGACTCACTGCCCAGACCCCCCATTCCCAGAGAGGAGACCTTCGTCCTCACTGTCTGACTCACCGCCCAGACCCCCCATTCCCAGACAGGAGACCTTCGTCCTCACTGTCTGACTCACTGCCCAGACCCCCCATTCCCAGAGAGGAGACCTTCGTCCTCACTGTCTGACTCACCGCCCAGACCCCCCATTCCCAGAGAGGAGACCTTCGTCCTCACTGTCTGACTCACCGCCCAGACCCCCCATTCCCAGAGAGGAGACCTTCGTCCTCACTGTCTGACTCACCGCCCAGACCCCCCATTCCCAGACAGGAGACCTTCGTCCTCACTGTCTGACTCACCGCCCAGACCCCCCATTCCCAGAGAGGAGACCTTCGTCCTCACTGTCTGACTCACCGCCCAGACCCCCCATTCCCAGACAGGAGACCTTCGTCCTCACTGTCTGACTCACTGCCCAGACCCCCCATTCCCAGAGAGGAGACCTTCGTCCTCACTGTCTGACTCACCGCCCAGACCCCCCATTCCCAGAGAGGAGACCTTCGTCCTCACTGTCTGACTCACTGCCCAGACCCCCCATTCCCAGACAGGAGACCTTCGTCCTCACTGTCTGACTCACTGCCCAGACCCCCCATTCCCAGACAGGAGACCTTCGTCCTCACTGTCTGACTCACCGCCCAGACCCCCCATTCCCAGACAGGAGACCTTCGTCCTCACTGACTGACTCACTGCCCAGACCCCCCATTCCCAGACAGGAGACCTTCGTCCTCACTGTCTGACTCACCGCCCAGACCCCCCATTCCCAGACAGGAGACCTTCGTCCTCACTGACTGACTCACTGCCCAGACCCCCCATTCCCAGACAGGAGACCTTCGTCCTCACTGTCTGACTCACTGCCCAGACCCCCCATTCCCAGAGAGGAGACCTTCGTCCTCACTGTCTGACTCACCGCCCAGACCCCCCATTCCCAGAGAGGAGACCTTCGTCCTCACTGTCTGACTCACTGCCCAGACCCCCCATTCCCAGAGAGGAGACCTTCGTCCTCACTGTCTGACTCACCGCCCAGACCCCCCATTCCCAGAGAGGAGACCTTCGTCCTCACTGTCTGACTCACCGCCCAGACCCCCCATTCCCAGAGAGGAGACCTTCGTCCTCACTGTCTGACTCACCGCCCAGACCCCCCATTCCCAGACAGGAGACCTTCGTCCTCACTGTCTGACTCACCGCCCAGACCCCCCATTCCCAGAGAGGAGACCTTCGTCCTCACTGTCTGACTCACCGCCCAGACCCCCCATTCCCAGACAGGAGACCTTCGTCCTCACTGTCTGACTCACTGCCCAGACCCCCCATTCCCAGAGAGGAGACCTTCGTCCTCACTGTCTGACTCACCGCCCAGACCCCCCATTCCCAGAGAGGAGACCTTCGTCCTCACTGTCTGACTCACTGCCCAGACCCCCCATTCCCAGACAGGAGACCTTCGTCCTCACTGTCTGACTCACTGCCCAGACCCCCCATTCCCAGACAGGAGACCTTCGTCCTCACTGTCTGACTCACCGCCCAGACCCCCCATTCCCAGACAGGAGACCTTCGTCCTCACTGACTGACTCACTGCCCAGACCCCCCATTCCCAGACAGGAGACCTTCGTCCTCACTGTCTGACTCACCGCCCAGACCCCCCATTCCCAGACAGGAGACCTTCGTCCTCACTGACTGACTCACTGCCCAGACCCCCCATTCCCAGACAGGAGACCTTCGTCCTCACTGTCTGACTCACTGCCCAGACCCCCCATTCCAGAGAGGAGACCTTCGTCCTCACTGTCTGACTCACCGCCCAGACCCCCCATTCCCAGAGAGGAGACCTTCGTCCTCACTGTCTGACTCACTGCCCAGACCCCCCATTCCCAGAGAGGAGACCTTCGTCCTCACTGTCTGACTCACTGCCCAGACCCCCATTCCCAGACAGGAGACCTTCGTCCTCACTGTCTGACTCACCGCCCAGACCCCCCATTCCCAGACAGGAGACCTTCGTCCTCACTGTCTGACTCACTGCCCAGACCCCCCATTCCCAGACAGGAGACCTTCGTCCTCACTGTCTGACTCACTGCCCAGACCCCCCATTCCCAGAGAGGAGACCTTCGTCCTCACTGTCTGACTCACCGCCCAGACCCCCCATTCCCAGAGAGGAGACCTTCGTCCTCACTGACTGACTCACCGCCCAGACCCCCCATTCCCAGACAGGAGACCTTCGTCCTCACTGTCTGACTCACTGCCCAGACCCCCCATTCCCAGACAGGAGACCTTCGTCCTCACTGTCTGACTCACTGCCCAGACCCCCCATTCCCAGACAGGAGACCTTCGTCCTCACTGTCTGACTCACCGCCCAGACCCCCATTCCCAGAGAGGAGACCTTCGTCCTCACTGTCTGACTCACCGCCCAGACCCCCCATTCCCAGAGAGGAGACCTTCGTCCTCACTGTCTGACTCACCGCCCAGACACCCCATTCCCAGACAGGAGACCTTCGTCCTCACTGTCTGACTCACCGCCCAGACCCCCCATTCCCAGACAGGAGACCTTCGTCCTCACTGTCTGACTCACCGCCCAGACCCCCCATTCCCAGACAGGAGACCTTCGTCCTCACTGTCTGACTCACCGCCCAGACCCCCCATTCCCAGAGAGGAGACCTTCGTCCTCACTGTCTGACTCACTGCCCAGACCCCCCATTCCCAGACAGGAGACCTTCGTCCTCACTGTCTGACTCACTGCCCAGACCCCCCATTCCCAGACAGGAGACCTTCGTCCTCACTGTCTGACTCACCGCCCAGACCCCCCATTCCCAGACAGGAGACCTTCGTCCTCACTGACTGACTCACCGCCCAGACCCCCCATTCCCAGACAGGAGACCTTCGTCCTCACTGTCTGACTCACTGCCCAGACCCCCCATTCCAGACAGGAGACCTTCGTCCTCACTGTCTGACTCACCGCCCAGACCCCCCATTCCCAGAGAGGAGACCTTCGTCCTCACTGTCTGACTCACTGCCCAGACCCCCCATTCCCAGACAGGAGACCTTCGTCCTCACTGTCTGACTCACTGCCCAGACCCCCCATTCCCAGACAGGAGACCTTCGTCCTCACTGTCTGACTCACTGCCCAGACCCCCCATTCCCAGAGAGGAGACCTTCGTCCTCACTGTCTGACTCACTGCCCAGACCCCCCATTCCCAGAGCAGGAGACCTTCGTCCTCACTGTCTGACTCACTGCCCAGACCCCCCCATTCCCAGAGAGGAGACCTTCGTCCTCACTGTCTGACTCACTGCCCAGACCCCCCATTCCCAGACAGGAGACCTTCGTCCTCACTGTCTGACTCACTGCCCAGACCCCCCATTCCCAGAGAGGAGACCTTCGTCCTCACTGACTGACTCACTGCCCAGACCCCCCATTCCCAGACAGGAGACCTTCGTCCTCACTGTCTGACTCACTGCCCAGACCCCCCATTCCCAGAGAGGAGACCTTCGTCCTCACTGTCTGACTCACTGCCCAGACCCCCCATTCCCAGAGAGGAGACCTTCGTCCTCACTGTCTGACTCACTGCCCAGACCCCCCATTCCCAGAGAGGAGACCTTCGTCCTCACTGTCTGACTCACTGCCCAGACCCCCCATTCCCAGAGAGGAGACCTTCGTCCTCACTGTCTGACTCACTGCCCAGACCCCCCATTCCCAGAGAGGAGACCTTCGTCCTCACTGTCTGACTCACTGCCCAGACCCCCCATTCCCAGAGAGGAGACCTTCGTCCTCACTGTCTGACTCACCGCCCAGACCCCCCATTCCCAGACAGGAGACCTTCGTCCTCACTGTCTGACTCACTGCCCAGACCCCCCATTCCCAGAGAGGAGACCTTCGTCCTCACTGTCTGACTCACGCCCAGACCCCCCATTCCCAGACAGGAGACCTTCGTCCTCACTGTCTGACTCACTGCCCAGACCCCCCATTCCCAGAGAGGAGACCTTCGTCCTCACTGTCTGACTCACTGCCCAGACCCCCCATTTCCCAGAGAGGAGACCTTCGTCCTCACTGTCTGACTCACTGCCCAGACCCCCCATTCCCAGAGAGGAGACCTTCGTCCTCACTGTCTGACTCACTGCCCAGACCCCCATTCCCAGAGAGGAGACCTTCGTCCTCACTGTCTGACTCACTGCCCAGACCCCCCATTCCCAGAGCAGGAGACCTTCGTCCTCACTGTCTGACTCACCGCCCAGACCCCCCATTCCCAGACAGGAGACCTTCGTCCTCACTGTCTGACTCACTGCCCAGACCCCCCATTCCAGAGCAGGAGACCTTCGTCCTCACTGTCTGACTCACTGCCCAGACCCCCATTCCCAGACAGGAGACCTTCGTCCTCACTGTCTGACTCACTGCCCAGACCCCCCATTCCAGAGCAGGAGACCTTCGTCCTCACTGTCTGACTCACTGCCCAGACCCCCCATTCCCAGAGAGGAGACCTTCGTCCTCACTGTCTGACTCACTGCCCAGACCCCCCATTCCCAGACGAGGAGACCTTCGTCCTCACTGTCTGACTCACTGCCCAGACCCCCCATTCCCAGAGAGGAGACCTTCGTCCTCACTGACTGACTCACTGCCCAGACCCCCCATTCCAGACAGGAGACCTTCGTCCTCACTGTCTGACTCACTGCCCAGACCCCCCATTCCCAGAGAGGAGACCTTCGTCCTCACTGTCTGACTCACTGCCCAGACCCCCCATTCCCAGAGAGGAGACCTTCGTCCTCACTGTCTGACTCACTGCCCAGACCCCCCATTCCCAGAGAGGAGACCTTCGTCCCTCACTGTCTGACTCACTGCCCAGACCCCCCATTCCCAGAGAGGAGACCTTCGTCCTCACTGTCTGACTCACTGCCCAGACCCCCCATTCCAGAGAGGAGACCTTCGTCCTCACTGTCTGACTCACTGCCCAGACCCCCCATTCCCAGAGAGGAGACCTTCGTCCTCACTGTCTGACTCACCGCCCAGACCCCCCATTCCCAGACAGGAGACCTTCGTCCTCACTGTCTGACTCACTGCCCAGACCCCCCATTCCCAGAGAGGAGACCTTCGTCCTCACTGTCTGACTCACTGCCCAGACCCCCCATTCCCAGACAGGAGACCTTCGTCCTCACTGTCTGACTCACTGCCCAGACCCCCCATTCCCAGACAGGAGACCTTCGTCCTCACTGTCTGACTCACTGCCCAGACCCCCCATTCCCAGACAGGAGACCTTCGTCCTCACTGTCTGACTCACTGCCCAGACCCCCCATTCCCAGAGAGGAGACCTTCGTCCTCACTGTCTGACTCACTGCCCAGACCCCCCATTCCCAGAGAGGAGACCTTCGTCCTCACTGTCTGACTCACTGCCCAGACCCCCCATTCCCAGAGAGGAGACCTTCGTCCTCACTGTCTGACTCACTGCCCAGACCCCCCATTCCCAGAGAGGAGACCTTCGTCCTCACTGTCTGACTCACTGCCCAGACCCCCCATTCCCAGAGAGGAGACCTTCGTCCTCACTGTCTGACTCACTGCCCAGACCCCCCATTCCCAGAGAGGAGACCTTCGTCCTCACTGTCTGACTCACCGCCCAGACCCCCCATTCCCAGAGAGGAGACCTTCGTCCTCACTGTCTGACTCACTGCCCAGACCCCCCATTCCCAGAGAGGAGACCTTCGTCCTCACTGTCTGACTCACTGCCCAGACCCCCCATTCCCAGACAGGAGACCTTCGTCCTCACTGTCTGACTCACTGCCCAGACCCCCCATTCCCAGAGAGGAGACCTTCGTCCTCACTGTCTGACTCACTGCCCAGACCCCCCATTCCCAGACAGGAGACCTTCGTCCTCACTGTCTGACTCACTGCCCAGACCCCCCATTCCCAGAGAGGAGACCTTCGTCCTCACTGTCTGACTCACTGCCCAGACCCCCCATTCCCAGAGAGGAGACCTTCGTCCTCACTGTCTGACTCACTGCCCAGACCCCCCATTCCCAGAGAGGAGACCTTCGTCCTCACTGTCTGACTCACTGCCCAGACCCCCCATTCCCAGAGAGGAGACCTTCGTCCTCACTGTCTGACTCACTGCCCAGACCCCCCATTCCCAGACAGGAGACCTTCGTCCTCACTGTCTGACTCACTGCCCAGACCCCCCATTCCCAGAGAGGAGACCTTCGTCCTCACTGTCTGACTCACTGCCCAGACCCCCCATTCCCAGAGAGGAGACCTTCGTCCTCACTGTCTGACTCACTGCCCAGACCCCCCATTCCCAGACAGGAGACCTTCGTCCTCACTGTCTGACTCACTGCCCAGACCCCCCATTCCCAGAGAGGAGACCTTCGTCCTCACTGTCTGACTCACTGCCCAGACCCCCCATTCCCAGACAGGAGACCTTCGTCCTCACTGTCTGACTCACTGCCCAGACCCCCCATTCCCAGACAGGAGACCTTCGTCCTCACTGTCTGACTCACTGCCCAGACCCCCCATTCCCAGAGAGGAGACCTTCGTCCTCACTGTCTGACTCACTGCCCAGACCCCCCATTCCCAGACAGGAGACCTTCGTCCTCACTGTCTGACTCACTGCCCAGACCCCCCATTCCCAGACAGGAGACCTTCGTCCTCACTGTCTGACTCACTGCCCAGACCCCCCATTCCCAGACAGGAGACCTTCGTCCTCACTGTCTGACTCACTGCCCAGACCCCCCATTCCCAGAGAGGAGACCTTCGTCCTCACTGTCTGACTCACCGCCCAGACCCCCCATTCCCAGAGAGGAGACCTTCGTCCTCACTGTCTGACTCACCCGCCCAGACCCCCCATTCCCAGACAGGAGACCTTCGTCCTCACTGTCTGACTCACTGCCCAGACCCCCCATTCCCAGAGAGGAGACCTTCGTCCTCACTGTCTGACTCACTGCCCAGACCCCCATTCCCAGAGAGGAGACCTTCGTCCTCACTGTCTGACTCACTGCCCAGACCCCCCATTCCCAGAGAGGAGACCTTCGTCCTCACTGTCTGACTCACTGCCCAGACCCCCCCATTCCCAGAGAGGAGACCTTCGTCCTCACTGTCTGACTCACTGCCCAGACCCCCCATTCCCAGAGAGGAGACCTTCGTCCTCACTGTCTGACTCACTGCCCAGACCCCCCATTCCCAGAGAGGAGACCTTCGTCCTCACTGTCTGACTCACTGCCCAGACCCCCATTCCCAGAGAGGAGACCTTCGTCCTCACTGTCTGACTCACCGCCCAGACCCCCCATTCCCAGAGAGGAGACCTTCGTCCTCACTGTCTGACTCACTGCCCAGACCCCCCATTCCCAGAGAGGAGACCTTCGTCCTCACTGTCTGACTCACTGCCCAGACCCCCCATTCCCAGACAGGAGACCTTCATCCTCACTGTCTGACTCACCGCCCAGACCCCCCATTCCCAGAGAGGAGACCTTCGTCCTCACTGTCTGACTCACTGCCCAGACCCCCCATTCCCAGAGAGGAGACCTTCGTCCTCACTGACTGGGCTGGATTTGAGCCAAATCTATGACTGTGAAAGAAACATAGAAACATAGAAGATAGGAGCAGAAGTCGGCCATTCGGCCCCTCGAGCCTGCTCCGCCATTTAATGAGATCATGGCTGATCATCCAAACTCAGTACCCTGTCCCTGCCTTCTCCCCATATCCCTTGATCCCCTTAGCCTTAAGAAATATATCCAACTCCTTCTTGAATCTATTTAATGAATTGGCCTCAACTGCCTTGTGTGGTAGAGAATTCCACAGGTTCACCACTCTCTGGGTGAAGAAATTCCTCCTCATCTCAGTCCTAAATGGCTTACCTCTTATCCTTAGACTGTGACCCCTGGTTCTGGACTCCTCTGCCACCAGGAACATCCTTCCTGCATCTAGTCTGTCTAGTCCTGTTAGAATTTTATAAGTTTCAATGAGATCCCCTCTCATTCTTCTAAACTCTAGCGAATATAAGCCTAATCGACCCAATCTCTCCTCATACATCATTCCTGCCATCCCAGGTATCAGTCTGGTGAATCTTCGCTGCACTCTCTCCATGGCAAGAACATCCTTCCTCAGATAAGGTGACCAAAACTGCACACAATACTCAAGGTGTGGTCTCACCAAGGCCTTGTACAACTGTAGCAAGACATCCTTGCTCCTGTACTCGAATCCTCTCACTATGAAGGCCAACATACCATTTGCCTTCTTAACCGCCTGCTGCACCTGCATGCTTACCTTCAGCGACTGGTGCACAAGGACACCCAGGTCTCGTTGCACTTCCCCTTTTCCCAATCTATCGCCGTTCAGATAATAATCTGTCTTTCTGTTTTTGCCACCAAAGTGGATAACCTCGCATTTATCCACATTATACTGCATCTGCCATGCATCTGCCCAATCACCCAACCTGTCCAAATCATACTGGAGTTTCTCTGCATCCTCCTCATAGCACACACGCCCACCCAGCTTTGTGTCGTCTGCAAACTTAGAGATATTACATCTAGTTCCCTCGTCTAGATCATTGATATATATTGTGAATAGCTAGGGTCCTAGCACCGATCCCTGTGGTACCCCACTAGTCACTGCCTGCCACTCGGAAAAAGACCCGTTTATTCCAACTCTTTGCTTCCTGTCTGCCAACCAGTTCTCTATCCAAGAAAGAACAGTGTGTGACCCACTGCACCACTCAGTCCCCCATCAAAGAGGAGAGAGCCTCATATTTCATATCCAGGCTGATGATGGACTCGAGCTTGAGATGATTAGATTGGGTATGAAGCCTTCCTCTTACTTTTTTTATTCGTTTATGGGATGTGGGCGTCGCTGGCAAGGCCAGCATTTATTGCCCATCCCTAATTGCCCTTGAGAAGGTCCTGGTGAGCCGCCTTCTTGAACTGCTGCAGTCCGTGTGGTGAAGGTGCTCCCACAGTGCTGTTAGGGAGGGAGTTCCAGGATTTTGACCCAGCGACGATGAAGGATCGGCGATATAATTCCAATTTAGGATGGTGTGTGACCTGGAGGAGGGCTCGGAGGTGATGGTGTGCTCAACTACCAATATATTTACTTGAGTATTAAATAAAACAGAGGAGGATGGACCCGTGTGGTTTCCTTCAGGCCTCGCTGCCCTCTTAAGGAACATAGGAAAATGCAGCACTGGAAGAGTCTTCAATCCCAATCGCCCACTCATTCAAATATCCATCCAATTCTCCCACACTATCTGCCTCTGGGTGGTCTAATCCAAATCTCTGTGTGTAAAGTAGTTCAGTCTGAACTCTCTATGCCCCTTCCCTCTCCTCAGCATGAGCCAGTGCCCCCGGTACGAGAGTTTGTGGCAATCGCCCACGTGTTACCGGGGTTCAACTTATCTGCTCAACCCCCAGAGTCTTGAATACCCATTCAACATTTCTTTTGGTCTATTTCTCACACGGCTCAGGAAAAGTTCGCAGCCGCCAACCTCTGGAGACTTTCCGATTGTAACGTTCACCTCTTCTTTACCCCAATTCCCTCCCCAAAAACTTAGCGGTACGCCCGATTACTTGAGTTTAATTCCAATTATGTCAAGTGCAACCAGTCCAAAGCTGGAGCCACTCCCATCTCCTCACGCCAATAGGAACACGCATTGGAGGAAGCTGAGCATGGGGAATATGAAGGCAGTCAGTCCTTCCACTGCAATAGAAAGTAAGATCGGCTTCCGTGTCACACAGGAAGGTTACGCTAGCACAGACGCCTCCAGCTATGCTGCATCGATCCTGTGCCTCAGGCCAGTAATATCTCTTCCAGAGAATCTGGGGCCATTTGTCCATTTGCAACACTTGAGAGAAGCACAGGAATGTACAGCCTCTTTATTGCACATCTGGATTGTCTCTAAAACTACAAGAAATACCAGCAGTATTCTCGCTCACTCCATCATTTTCTGTACCAAAAGACGATGTTGTTCCTTTTTCAAATGACCAGTTCTCGTGGAACTGCTGTAATCTCTGTAGATCTGGGGGTCTAGACTGGGTGTCTGGAATCTCTGGGTCTAGACTGGGTGTCTGGAATGTCTGGGTCTAGACTGGGTGTCTGGAATCTCGGTCTAGACTGGGCGTCTGGAATCTCTGGGTCTAGACTGGGCGTCTGGAATCTCTGGGTCTAGACTGGGTGTCTGGAATCTCTGGGTCGAGACTGGGTGTCTGGAATCTCTGGGTCTAGACTGGGTGTCTGGAATCTCTGGGTCTAGACTGGGTGTCTGGAATCTCTGGGTCTAGACTGGGTGTCTGGAATCTCTGGGTCTGCCTTACCGTGGTATCTCTGGAATCTGTATAGACTTGGCCTGGCTTTTATTATGTCTGTTGAATTCTTTATCCTTAGCACGGCCCATGCAGGGTCGATGTCCGTTATTGCTCACTGATTCTGTCGGTAATATGGAGCGCATGTTACATCTGGCTAATTTTCACAACTGAGAATAAGGCACAGGTATGCATAGCGTGAGAAGGCCTTGTATGTAGTTTCATTGCTGTCATTATACCTGAATAGGGACCAATCAAACATGTCATTCAGTGTATTAGACACAGATCAATTAACCAAACCAATTCCAGTCACCACATCCTTTAATATCCCACCCAGTCTAATCCCACTCTCCCCCTCACTCCCCACACCCTTTAATATCCCACCCAGTCTAATCCCACTCTCCTGCTCACTCCCCACACCCTTTAATATCCCACCCAGTCTAATCCCACTCTCCTGCTCACTCCCCACATCCTTTAATATCCCACCCAGTCTAATCCCACTCTCCCCCTCACTCCCCGCACCCTTTAATATCCCACCCAGTCTAATCCCACTCTAATCGCACTCTCCCCATACCCTTTAATATCCCACCCAGTCTAATCCCACTCTCCCCCTCACTCCCCACACCCTTTAATATCCCACCCAGTCTAATCCCACTCTCCCCCTCACTCCCCACACCCTTTAATATCCCACCCAGTCTAATCCCACTCTCCCCCTCACTCCCCACACCCTTTAATATCCCACCCAGTCTAATCCCACTCTAATCGCACTCTCCCCATACCCTTTAATATCCCACCCAGTCTAATCCCACTCTCCTGCTCACTCCCCCGTACCCTTTAATATCCCACCCAGTCTAATCCCACTCTCCTGCTCACTCCCCACACCCTTTAATATCCCACCCAGTCTAATCCCACTCTCCTGCTCACTCCCCACACCCTTTAATATCCCACCCAATCTAATCCCACTCTCCCCCTCACTCCCCACACCCTTTAATATCCCACCCAGTCTAATCCCACTCTCCCCCTCACTCCCCACACCCTTTAATATCCCACCCAGTCTAATCCCACTCTCCTGCTCACTCCCCACACCCTTTAATATCCCACCCAGTCTAATCCCACTCTCCTGCTCACTCCCCACACCCTTCAATATCCCACCCAGTCTAATCCCACTCTCCCCCTCACTCCCCACACCCTTTAATATTCCACCCAGTCTAATCCCACTCTCCTGCTCACTCCCCACACCCTTCAATATCCCACCCAGTCTAATCCCACTCTCCCCCTCACTCCCCACACCCTTTAATATCCCACCCAGTCTAATCCTACTAAACACGGTGGCATAGTGGTTAGCACTGGTGCCTCACAGCGCCAGAGACCCGGGTTCGAATCTGACCTCGGGTGACTGTCTGTGTGGAGTTTGCACATTCTCCCCGTGTTTGCGTGGGTTTCTTCCGGGTGCTCCGGTTTCCTCCCACAGTCCAAAAATGTGTGGGTTAGGTTGATTTGGCTATGATAAATTGACCCTTAGTGTTAGGGGGGATTAAATATGTGGGGTTATGGGGATAGGATGGGATATGTTAGGGGGAATTAAATACGTGGGGTTACGGGGGTAGGGTGGGATATGTGTACTGTGGGGATTAAAGCAGGGACAGGGTACTGGATTTGGATGATCAGCCATGATCGTATTGAATGGCGGAGCAGGCTCGACGGGCCGAATGGCCTACTCCTGCTCCTAGATTCTATGTTTCTATGTTTCTATGTTTCTATGTTTCCCCACACCCTTTAATATCCCACCCAGTCTAATCCCACTCTCCTGCTCACTCCCCACACCCTTTAATATCCCACCCAGTCTAATCCTACTCTCCCCCTCACTCCCCATACCCTTTAATATCCCACCCAGTCTAATCCCACTCTCCCCCTCACTCCCCACACCCTTTAATATTCCACCCAGTCGAATCCCACTCTCCTGCTCACTCCCCACACCCTTTAATATCCCACCCAGTCTAATCCCACTCTCCCCCTCACTCCCCACACCCTTTAATATTCCACCCAGTCGAATCCCACTCTCCTGCTCACTCCCCACACCCTTTAATATTCCACCCAGTCTAATCCCACTCTCCTGCTCACTCCCCACACCCTTTAATATTCCACCCAGTCTAATCCCACTCTCCCGCTCACTCCCCATACCCTTTAATACCCCACCCACTCTAATCGCACTCTCCCCCTCACTCCCCACACCCTTTAATATCCCACCCAGTCTAATCCCACTCTAATCGCACTCTCCCCATACCCTTTAATATCCCACCCAGTCTAATCCCACTCTCCTGCTCACTCCCCACACCCTTTAATATCCCACCCAGTCTAATCCCACTCTCCTGCTCACTCCCCACTCCCTTTAATATCCCACCCAGTCTAATCCCACTCTCCCCCTCACTCCCCGCACCCTTTAATATCCCACCCAGTCTAATCCCACTCTCCCCCTCACTCCACATACCCTTTAATATCCCACTCAGTCTAATCCCACTCTCCCCCTCACTCCCCGCACCCTTTAATATCCCACCCAGTCTAATCCCAATCTCCTGCTCACTCCCCACACCCTTTAATATCCCACCCAGTATAATCCCACTCTCCCCCTCACTCCCCCCACTCTCTCCCCCCCACTCTCTCCCCCCCACTCTCTCCCCCCCACTCCTCTGTCTCCCACTCCTCTCCCGCCCACTCCTCTCTTCCCCCCACTCCACTGCCACTAAACCAGCTTGGCAGGGGGATGGGCACCAGCATATAGGAGTAAAAAAGAGGAATAAGGTGCATGAAAGAATGAGTGTGTTGGATAGTACTACAGAAGAAAGTAGTACTAGAGGCGGAAGTAGTACCACATTAGATAGGAGCAGAGTAAGAAAGACTACGAAAAATTCAAAAATGGGTTTAGAATGCATGTACGTAAAAGCACAAAGTGTGGTGAATAAGGTTGGTGAGCTACAAGCACAATTAGCCGTGTGGCAATATGATGTGGCAATAACAGAAACGTGGCTTAAAAACGGTGAGGACTGGGCACTTAATATTCAAGGGTACAAGCTGTTCAGAAAAGATAGGGAAGGAAAAAAGGGAGGTGGGGTGGCAGTGCTGATTAAGGAAGACATTGTAGTGTTGGAAAGGGAGGATGTTCTTGAGGGGACAAGGACAGAATCCATTTGGTTAGAGTTGAGGAGCAAAAAGGGTATGATCACGTTATTGGGGGTATTCTATAGGCCTCCAAATAGTGAGAGGGAGGTAGAGGAGCAAATCTGCAGGGAAATCGCAGAGATATGCAAGAGCTATAGCGTGGTGATATTGGGGGACTTTAATTATCCCAGTATCGATTGGGATAATGCTAGGGTAAAGGGAAAGGAGGGGGAGGAATTTCTGAAAGGTGTTCAGGAGAATTTCCTTGATCAGTATGTTCTTGGCCGAACTAGGAAGGAGACATTGCTAGATCTGGTGCTGGGGAATGGGGTGGGCCAGGTCGACCAAGTGTCTGTGGGAGAACACTTGGGTACGAGTGATCATCATATCATAAGATTTAGATTAGCAATGGAGAGGACCAATAAGACATAGGAGACGTAGGAGCAGGAGTAGGTCATTTGGCCCCTCGAGCCTGCTCCGCCATTCAATAAGATCATGGTTGATCTGATCTTGGCCTCAACTCCACTTCCCTGCCCGCTCCCCATAACCCTTGACTCCCTTACCATTCAAAAATCTGTCTATCTCCACCTTAAATATATTCAATGACCCAGCCTCCACAGCTCTCTGGGGAAGAGAATTCCAAAGATTCACGACCCTCTGAGAGAAGAAATTCTTCCTCATTTCCGTTTTAAATGGGTGCCCCCCTTATTCTGAAACTATGCCCCCTAGTTCTAGATTTCCCCACGAGGGGAAACATCCTCTCTGCATCTACCCTGTCAAGCCCCTTCAGAATCTTATATGTTTCAATAAGATCCCCTCTCATTCTTCTAAGCTCCAATGAGTATAGGTCCAACCTGCTCAACCTTTCTTCATAAGACAACCCCTTCATCTCCGGAATCAACCTCGTGAACCTTCTCTGAACTGCCTCCAATGCAAGTATATCCTTCCTTAAATAAGGAGACCAAAACCGTACGCAGTACTCCAGGTGTGGTCTCACCAACGCCTTGTACAGTTGTAACAGGACTTCCCTACTTTTATACTCCATTCCTTTGCAATAAAGGCCAACATTCCATTTTCCTTCTTAATTACTTGCTGTGCCTGCATGCTAACTTTTTGTGATTCATGTATAAGGACCCCCAGATCCCTCTGTACCACAGCATTTTGTAATCTCACTCCATTTAAATAATAATTTGCATTTTTATTTTTCCTACCAAAGCGGATAACCTCGCATTTTCTCATATTATACTCCATCTGCCAGATTTTTGCCCACTCACTTAGCCTATCTATATCCCTTTGGAGATTCTTTGCATCCTCCACACAATTTGCTTTCCCATCTATCTTTGTATCATCAGCAAACTTGGCTACATTACACTCGGTCCCTTCATCCAAGTCATTAATATAGATTGTAAATAGTTGAAGCCCCAACACTGATCCCTGCGGCACCCCACTAGTTACAGTTTGCCAACCTGAAAATGACCCATTTATCCCGACTCTCTGTTTTCTGTTAGTTAGGCAATCCTCTATCCATACTAATATATTACCCCCAACTCCATGAGCTCTTATCTTGTGCAGTAACCTTTTATGTGGCACCTTATCGAATGCCTTCTGGAAATCCAAATACACGACATCTACTGGTTCCCCTTTATCTACCCTGCTCGTTATATCCTCAAAGAACTCCAGCAAATTTGTCAAACATGATTTCCCTTTCATAAAACCATGCTGACTCTGCTTGACTATATTATGATTTTCCAAATGTCCTGCTACCACTTCCTTTTTGATGGACTCCAGCATTTTCCCAATGACAGTTAGGCTAACTGGTCTATAGTTGCCTGCTTTCTGTCAGTGATAGTGATTGTTTTAAGTTCCAAGGAACAATTGAGAGTGGAACTTCTAAACTGGAATAGGGCTAACTTCAATGGGATGTAAAAGGATCTAGCCAGGGTAAAATGGAACCAAAGACTGACAGGAAAAACTGTAACGGAACAATGGGTGATCTTTAAGGAGGAGATGTTCCAAGTACAGGCTAGGTACATTCCAACAAGAGGGAAGGGTAAGGGAACCAAAGCAAGAGCTCCTTGGATGACGAGGAAGATAGAGAAGATGATGAAACAAAAAAAGAGGGTGTATGATGCATGTCAGGTGAATTCTTCAAGGGGGAACCAGACCAAATACAATAAGTTGAGAGGGGAAGTGAAGATGAAAATAAGATTGGCAAAGAGAGAATATGAGAGTAGAATGGCAATTAATATAAAAGGGAGCCCAAAAATCTTCTACCTGCATGTAAACAGTAAGCGAGTAGTAAGAGGCGGGGTGGGGCCTATTAGAGACAAAGAAGATGTTTATATGCTTAGAGGCGCAGGGCAAGGCTAGAATACTTAATGAGTACTTTGTATCGGTGTTTACTAAGGAGGTGAATGCTGACAAAATATCGGTAGCAGTGGAAAAGGTAGAAGCAATGGATGGTGTAGAAATTGATAGACAGGGTGTACTAGAAAGGCTGGGTATGCTTAGAGTGGATAAGTCGCCTGGTCCAGATGGCTTGCATCCCAGATTGCTAAGGGAATTGGGGGAGGAGATAGCGGAAGGGTTTGCCATAATTTTCCAATCTTCCCTGGATGCGAGGGAGATGCCTGAGGATTGGAAAGTGGCAAATGTGACACCATTGTTGAAGAAAGGGTGCAAGGACAATCCTAGTAACTACAGGCTGGTCAGTTTAACATCAGTGGTGGGTAAAGTTTTAGAAACAATAATCAAGGAAAAAATTAACAGGCACTTGGAGAGGTTTAAGCTAATTAAGGAGAGCCAACACGGATTTGTAAAAGGCAGATTGTGTTTGACTAATCTAATTTAATTTTTTGATGAAGTAACAGGGAGGATCGATGAAGGGAATGCAATGGATGTTGTCTACATGGATTTTAGGAAGGCGTTTGACAAAGTACCACATAGAAGGCTGGTTAACAAAATTGAGGCTCATGGAATAGGTGGGTCAGTGGCAGCTTGGATAAGGAATTGGCTTAAGGACAGAAAACAGCGAGTTGTGGTAAATGGCTGTTTTTCAGACTGGAGGATGGTAGACAGTGGTGTTCCCCAAGGGTCAGTGCTGGGGCCACTGCTTTTTTTGATTGATATATATATATATATAAATGACCTGGATATTGGAATACAGAGCAGAATGTCTAAATTTGCCGATGACACCAAACTTGGGGGTGTGGCAAACAGTGAGGATGATATCAATCGACTGCAACAGGACATGGAAGGCTAGCAGAATGGGCAGACAAGTGGCAGATGGAATTTAATACAGAGAAGTGTGAGGTGATGCATTTTGGCAGAAGGAACAGGGAGAGGCAATATACACTTAATGGCACAGTTTTAAAGAGTGTGCAGGGACAGAGGGAGCTGGGAGTTAATGTGCATAGGTCCTTGAAGGTGGCAGAACATATTGAGAGAGTGGTTAACAAAGCATATGGGATCTTGGGTTTCATAAATAGAGGTATTGAGTACAAAAGTAGAGAAGTTATGCTGAATCTTTATAAAGCGCTGGTTAGGCCACAACTGGAGTATTGCGTCCAGTTCTGGTCACCACACTTTAGGAAGGATGTGAAGGCCCTTGAGAAGATGCAGAGGAGATTTACAAGAATGGTTCTGGGGATGGGGGATCTTACCTACAAGGACAGGTTGGAGAAGCTGGATTTGTTTTCATTAGAGCAAAGGAGGTTGAGGAGTGATTTGATAGAGGTGTACAAGATTATGACGGGTTTGGATAGGCTAGATGAGGAAAGTCTGTTCCCACGAGTTGATAGTACAAGGACTAGGGGACACAGATTTAAGGTTTTGGGCAAGAGATACAGGGGGATGTGAGGAAAAACTTTTTTACACAGCGAGTGGTGAGGAACTGGAATTCGCTGCCGACGGAAGTGGTGGAAGCGGAGACACTCAGGGCTGGATTTTGATACTGGGGCGGGTTGGGGTCGTGTCATCCGCATTTCGTGTTATCCACCCGCCTGCGATTGGATGTGGGAGATTGATGCAATTTTCAACTAATTGGACAATTGAGTTCCAGCATGTGGGAACCCATGGACCAATTAGTGGTTTCAGTCTGAAAGTCACCTCTGATGATGTCATCATTGCAGGTCAGAGACTGCCTGGTCTCAGAGATTGCCTGGCCTTTGCTGTGAGAGGACCTGGATGCAAAATGTGCAGCATCTCAGAGAGAGAGAGAGAATTTTTTTTCCAACCAAGTCCTCCCAGGCAGTCTCCGAAGACATTCAATGCAGCAGCATCAGAGGCGACTTTCAGACCTAATACTACTACTACCTTCATCACATCTCCGTTGTAATAGTGGACCTGCAGCTGAGAGTCAGCTGTCCACTTGTGCTCCCGCCAGGTTTCACTGGCGTGTTTCACATCAGGCGTACTTCACGTCGGAAAAGGGTTAAACTAGCTAAAACGTTTCAAAATGGCATTACAGAGCCAATTTAGGGCTTGTTAAGGGCTTTAATGGCCTCTCCCGCCTCTTGGAGGTGGGACGGAGTCGGGAACCCCGCGACTGATTTTGTCAAAATTGCGTGGAGGCGGGATGGAGTCGGGATGAGGTCGGGACCCCCGACCCCGCAAATTTAACCCCCCACACGCCTCCATACCCGACTCTACGGGTCATTCAAAATCCAGCCCTTTGTGTCCTCCTCACAACTTGCTTTCCCACCTATCTTAGTATCATCAGCAAATTTGGCTACAGTACACTCGGTCCTTTCATCCAAGTCATTAATATAGATTATAAATAGTTGAGGCTCCAGCACTGATCCCTGCGGCACCCCACTAGTTACAGTTTGCCAACCTGAAAATGACCCATTTATCCCGACTCTCTGTTTTCTGTTAGTTAGCCAATTCTCTATCCATGCTAATATATTACCCCAAACACCATGAGCTCTTATCTTGTGCAGTAACCTTTTATGTGGCACCATATCGAATGCCTTTTGGAAATCCAAATACACTACATCTACTAGTTACCCTTTATCCACCCTGCTCGTTACATCCTCAAAGAACTCTAATAAATTTGCCAAACACGATTTCCCTTTCATAAAACCATGTTGACTCTGTTTGATTGTATTATGAGTTTCTAAATGTCCTGATACTACTCTCTTAATAATGGATTCCAGCATTTTCCCAATGACAGATGTTAGGCTAACTGGCCAAAAATTTCCTGCTTTCTGTCGCCCTCCTTTCTTGAATAGGGGCGTTACATTTGCGGTTTTCCAATCCGCTGGGACCTTTCCAGAATCTAGGGAATTTTGGAAGATTACAACCAATGCATCCACTATCTCTGCAGCCACTTCTTTTAAGACCCTAGGATGCAGGCCATCAGGTCCAGGGGACTTGTCAGCCTTTAGTCCCATTAGTTTGCCAAGTACTTTTTCTCTAGTGATAGTGATTGTTTTAAGTTCCTCCCTCCCTTTTGCCCCTTGATTATCTACTATTATTGGGATGCTTTTAGTGTCTTCTACCGTGAAGACAGATACAAAGGGCTGGATTTTGAAGTTGGAGTCGGGTTGGTGTCGGGAATCACACATTCTGGCTTCTGAACCCGCCTCCATCGAGATGTGGCCAACCCACTGTATTTTCCCTTGATTGATCTTGTTGAGCCCGCCCAGTGGGCTCAGCAGGCCAATTAAGGGCCACCCGGCAACAGGTGACATCACAGATTGACATTTCATCTGTCAAGAGCTTTTGACAGATGAAATATCAGCGTTTGACAGCTCTGTGAAGCTGTCAAACACTGACAATATGATTTCTAACTTCAGTCCTTCCTCTCAGGCTGAGTTAGAAATCATTCCACCACAGAAAACAGAAGGCTGCTGTTTTTGACAGAACCACGGCTTTCCTGCTTTCTGTGCCGGTGAGATTTCTGACTCCCGAGAACTGAAGGGCTGACACCTGCAGGAGGAAGTTAAGAGACTGTCTGGCTGTTGGTGCGAGAGGACCTGCCTGGCTTTTGATGTGAGTGGAGAGAGAGAGAGAGA
>JASTWF010000082.1:883083-1028167 GCA_030390025.1 Squalus acanthias
GAACCATCACTCTCTCCCCCACCGTCCCCCCTCCCCCACCGTCCCCCTCTCCCCCACCGACCCCCTCTCCCTCACCAGCCCTCTCTCCCTCACCATCGCCCTCTCCCCCACCATCGCCGTCTCCTCTACCATCGCCCCTCTCCCCCACCATCCCATTTTAATCTTCATATGGATTGGACAAATCAAATTGGCAAAGGTAGCCTTGAGGACGAGTTCATAGAGTGTATTCTAGACGGTTTCTTAGAACAATGCGTGGTGGAACCAACCAGGGAACAGGCTATTTTAGATCTGGTAATGTGTAATGAGACAGGATTAATTAATGAACTTCCAGGGAAGAGTGATCATAACATGTAGAATTTCACATTCAGTTTAAGGGTGAGAAACTTGGGTCTGAAACTAGTGTTTTAAACTTAAATAAAGGCAATGACAAAAGTATGAAGGCAGATTTGGTTAAAGTGGACTGGGAAAATAGATTAAAAGGTAAGGCGGTAGATAAGTAGTGGCAGACATTTAAGGAGATATTTCATAACTCTCAACAAAGATATATTCCAGTGAGAAAGAAAGAATCTACGAGAAGGATGAACCATCCGTGGCTAACTAAGGAAGTTAAGGATGGTATTAAATTGAAAGAAAAGGCATACAATGTTGCGAAGATTAGTGGTAGACCAGAGGATTGGGAAACTTTTAGAAACCAGCAAAGGATGACTAAAAAAATAATAATGAGGGAGAAAATAGATTGAGAGCAAACTAGCAAGAAACATAAAAACAGACAGTAAGAGCTTATACAAGTATATAAAAAGCAAGAGAGTAGCTAAAGTAAATGTTGGTCCCTTAGAGGATGAGACTGGGGAATTAATAATGGGAAACAAGGAAATGGCAGAGACTTTGAACAAATATTTTGGGCTGGATTTTCATTGACCCGTGGAGTCGGGTTTGGAGACGGGGGTGGGGGGGTTAAAGTTGCAGATTCGGGGGTCCCGACCCCATCCCGCCTCCAACCCGCCTCCATGCCAGTTTCGCTGGCGGCGGGTACCCGACCTGTGCTGAGACCCGACTCCCCGAGGCGGGAAGGGATTAGTGACAATTAACTGCCTGTTAACAGGTAGTTAACAGGCAGTTTTTTGCATAATCCCTATTTTAAAAGGAGAAATGTGGGCTTCCCGACAGGTGGCAACCACGCCAAGTAATCGGGGCGGACCGTGGGTCTGCAGGGGTTGGAGGGGTCGATATGTCCGGTGGGCAGGTGAGTGATGGGTGCATGTGTGCAGAGGTAAGTGTGTAAGGTAAGTGCTAAGTGTGGGAAAAAGTTTTACTTACCTTAACTTCCTCCTGCAGGTGTCAGCCCTTCAGTTCTCGGGAGTCAGAAATCTCACCGGCACAGAAAGCAGGAAAGCCGTGGTTCTGTCAAAAACAGCAGCCTTCTGTTTTCTGTGGTGGAATGATTTCTAACTCAGCCTGAGAGGAAGGACTGAAGTTAGAAATCATATTGTCAGTGTTTGACAGCTTCACAGAGCTGTCAAACGCTGATATTTCATCTGTCAAAAGCTCTTGACAGATGAAATGTCAATCTGTGATGTCACCTGTTGCCGGGTGGCCCTTAATTGGCCTGCTGAGCCCACTGGGCGGGCTCAACAAGGTCAATCAAGGGAAAATACAGTGGGTTGGCCACATCTCGATGGAGGCGGGTTCAGAAGCCAGAATGTGTGATTCCCGACACCAACCCGACTCCAACTTCAAAATCCAGCCCTTTGTTTGTCTTCACGGTAGAAGACACTAAAAGCATCCCAATAATAGTAGATAATCAAGGGGCAAAAGGGAGGGAGGAACTTAAAACAATCACTATCACTAGAGAAAAAGTACTTGGCAAACTAATGGGACTAAAGGCTGACAAGTCCCCTGGACCTGATGGCCTGCATCCTAGGGTCTTAAAAGAAGTGGCTGCAGAGATAGTGGATGCATTGGTTGTAATCTTCCAAAATTCCCTAGATTCTGGAAAGGTCCCAGCGGATTGGAAAACCGCAAATGTAACGCCCCTATTCAAGAAAGGAGGGCGACAGAAAGCAGGAAATTTTTGGCCAGTTAGCCTAACATCTGTCATTGGGAAAATGCTGGAATCCATTATTAAGAGAGTAGTATCAGGACATTTAGAAACTCATAATACAATCAAACAGAGTCAACATGGTTTTATGAAAGGGAAATCGTGTTTGGCAAATTTATTCGAGTTCTTTGAGGATGTAACGAGCAGGGTGGATAAAGGGTAACTAGTAGATGTAGTGTATTTGGATTTCCAAAAGGCATTCGATATGGTGCCACATAAAAGGTTACTGCACAAGATAAGAGCTCACGGTGTTTGGGGTAATATATTAGCATGGATAGAGGATTGGCTAACTAACAGAAAACAGAGAGTCGGGATAAATGGGTCATTTTCAGGTTGGCAAACTGTAACTAGTGGGGTGCCACAGGGATCAGTGCTGGAGCCTCAACTATTTATAATCTATATTAATGACTTGGATGAAGGGACCGAGTGTACTGTAGCCAAATTTGCTGACGATACTAAGATAGGTGGGAAAGCAAGTTGTGAGGAGGACACAAAGGGCTGGATTTTGAATGACCCGTAGAGTCGGGTATGGAGGCGTGTGGGGGGTTAAATTTGCGGGGTCGGGGGTCCCGACCTCATCCCGACTCCATCCCGCCTCCACGCAATTTTGACAAAATCAGTCACGGGGTTCCCGACTCCGTCCCACCTCCAAGAGGCGGGAGAGGCCATTAAAGCCCTTAACAAGCCCTAAATTGGCTCTGTAATGCCATTTTGAAACGTTTTAGCTAGTTTAACCCTTTTCTGACGTGAAGTACGCCTGATGTGTTCTCTCTCTCTCTCTGTTTCTCTCTCTCTCTCTCTGTCTCTCTCTCTCTCTCTCTCTCTCCACTCACATGAAAAGCCAGGCAGGTCCTCTCGCACCAACAGCCAGACAGTCTCTGCGACCAGGCAGTCAGCAATGATGACATCATCAGAGGCGACTGTCAGACTGAAACCACTAATTAGTTCATGGGTTCCCACATGCTGGAACTCAATTGCCCAATTAAGTGAAAATTGCATCATTCATCCACATTAATCTGGAGTCGGGGGGGAACCACGAAATGCGGATGACACGACCCCAACCCGACCCCAAGACAAAATCCAGCCCAAAGAGTCTGCAAAGGGATATAGACAGGTTAAGTGAGTTGGCAAAAATTTGGCAGATGGAGTATAATGTGGGAAAATGTGAGGTTATCCACTTTGGTAGGAAGAATAGAAAAGCAAAATATTATTTAAATGGAGAGATTCTACAGAATGCTGCGGTACAGAAGGATCTGGGTGTCCTCGTACATGAAACACAAAAAGTTAGCATGCAGGTACAGCAAGTAATTAGGAAGGCAAATGGAATGTTGGCCTTTATTGCAAAGGGAATGGAGTATAAAAGTAGGGAAGTCTTACTACAACTGTACAGGGAGTTGGTGAGACTACACCTAGAGTACTGTGTACAGTTTTGGTCCCCTTATTTAAGGAGGGACATACTTGCATTGGAGGTAGTTCAGAGAAGGTTGACTAGGTTGATTCCTGACATGGAAGGGTTGTCTTACGAGGAAAGATTGAGCAGGTTGGGCCTATACTCATTGGAGTTTAGAAGAATGAGAGGTGATCTTATTGAAACATATAACATTCTGAGGGGGCTCGTCGGGGAATCTAGAACTAGGGGGCATAGTTTCAGAATAAGGGGTCGCCCATTTAAGACGGAGATGAGGAGGAATTTCTTCTCTCAGAGGGTGGTGAATCTTTGGAATTCTCTACCCCAGAGAGCTGTGGAGGCGGAGTCATTGAATATATTCAAGGTGGAGATAGACAGAGATTTGAGCTACAGGGGAGTCGAGGGTTATGGGGAGCGGGCGGGAAAGTGGAGTTGAAGTCAAGATCAGATCAGCCATGATCTTATTGAATGGCGGAGCAGGCTCGAGGGGCCGAATGGCCGACTCCTGCTCCTATTGGATTGGAAGTGCTTTACGCAAAGAGAACTCAGCACATGGACTGGACTTTAGGAAGTGGCAGAGGCCACGGAACCAGCTCAGAAACAGTGACTGCCGCCAGGGCGGATGGGCACGGCTAGTTGTGTTTCTGGAATGGATCGAGTGACCTTCCTCATCATTAACCATCTTGTGATCTGGAGACTGGAAAAGGAATGTGAGTTTGGTAACAAGCTAGTCATTGCACAAAATACAGACAGTGTATGTAAATATCAGAGTCACTCATGGGGAATCATTTCAGGTCTTTTTTTGAAAGTTGGTTAGGAGTGAGAGCAAATTGCCATCAGTTTATCTCATTTAGCAGGTAATCACAGTCCGAGGACGCACTCTGAAATTGAATTTTAGCTGTTTTGAAGTGTCATAAATCAAAGGGCGCCTGTTGCGTGTTCCACAGGCAGCGTCTTGAAGGATAAGTGGCAGAAACAGACCTCTCCGCTCTAATCCGCTCACCATCTCTGACAGACCACGCAGAGATAATGAACTTCTCATGTGCTTAAGAATGATGCAGGATGCATGGAGATTTTACTGACAGCTCTTAATACCTTTCTCAGCAGCTCCGAGAATGATGGGCTTTGTCTTAGTTATTTCCTCCTCTTTAAACCCACAGCAGAATTGATGGCGAGTGAAGATTCTGTTCTGGGGCGGTGTTTATGATTAATGCCGACTGCCAGTGTCTGTCTTTAAAAGCTTGGTGTAAATTTTCTGCATTTCAAATCGCAGTGAAGTTGCATCTTTTATACGTACGCTGTGAGAGATCACTTCAGCACTGGAGCACAGCTGCAACCTGTTCACTCGACATCCTGCTTATGCGCAGAGTTCCACACACTGGAAGGAAGGATCACCACGTCAGGTGTTGGGGCAGGAGCGGTGGCAGCTCTGTGTCTATTCCCCTTCTCTCTCAAAGAGTGGAACTTAATCTTCATGAGCTTCCTGGATGGCTGAGGCAGCAGGTGACAGAGCCGTACTGTCCAGCAAGCTCCCAGAGTCGATCCCTGGCCGTGGTCGGGTGTCCAGCCATGGCTCAGTGGGTATCTCTCTCACCTCTGACTCAGTACTGCCCTTCCAACAGTGCGGCGCTCCCTCAGTACTGCCCCTCCGACAGTGCAGCGCTCCCTCAGTACTGCCCCTCCGACAGTGCAGCGCTCCACTGTCGGAGGGGCAGTACTGAGGGAGTGCCGCACTGTCGGAGGTGCCGTTTTTCGGATGAGATGTTAAGGTGTCTGCCCTCTCAGGTGACGTAAAAGATCTCAAGGTACTATTCAAAGAAGAGCAGGGGAGTTCTCCCTGATGTCCTGGCCAATATTTATCCCTCAACTAACATCACTAGACAACAGATTATCTGGTCATTATCACATTGCTGTTTGTGGATCTTGCTGTGCAGAAATTGGCTGCTGCGTTTCCTACATTATAACCATGATTGCCCTTCAAAAAGTACCTGATTGCCTGTAAAGCGCTTTGGGATGTCCTGAGGCTGTGAAAGGCACTGTATAAATGCAAGTCTTGCTTTCTTTCTTTAGTGCTGAGTTCTCTAACCTCAGAGTTGAGGTACAGATCAGCCGTGATCTAATTAAATGGTAGAATATTAGAGGAAGTTTCGACTGAACCAAGACAATATTAGAGTGCTGTTTCTGAACCTGGGCTTTAATAGCCTGTTAATTGTTGTTGGAAGGGTTGAGGATGGGAAAAGTTCCACAGTTTTGAGCTCCGGGGACAGGGTGAGTTGGAGCACGGTGGGTCTGAATTTCAGTGAGGATACAGAGATGAGGGAAAGTGCGTCGGATGAATTTGGTGCCTAGGAAAAGCAAGAGCATTCTTCGCATTATTGAAGTAAGACTACAAGAGGGCAAAGTATCCGTGTAAAAGATCTTTAAAAGGGATCAGTGTCCTTGCCGTCCTTTGCACTATAGCCATGCTTTCTGCCGAGGGTGACCTTTGTAGACGGGCTGTTTCAAACACTGGGCTGTGCACCCGGGCAGCTCTCGTAGGTTTTCCCTTAATCTCATTTAATGCCGCTGCACACGATAAATGTTTTGACAAATTGTGTTTAAACTGTGTTTGTAATTAGACCCTGCTCCTGTGAGTAGCTGCAGAGATTTCTCTTCCTGCAGGGCAAGTTTTTTTTAAAAACAAATGGCAGCTGTGAAATGGAAATGGCACTACCTCGACGAGGGATATTTCCGAAATCATTTTGTGTCTTCTGTCGCTCTCCTCTTTCATCACAAGCTTTTTGGGGGCGTAACGCAGAGCAGAATGGGTCAATTGAAATTTCCCCGACTCAGAGGGAGGATTTTGTTGGGTAAGGGTATCAAGGGCTTGGAGCAAAGGCGGGTAAATGGAGTTGTGGTGCCGATCAGCCGTGATCTAATGGAATGGTGGAACAGGCTCGAGGGCCTGAATGGCCTCCTCCTGTTCCTCTGCTCCATAGGTAGCCTGATTTTAAGCGTGAGAGAGGACCAGCCAAACCTTCGCTGCTGTCTATCTGGGCTCTGGGAAGCACAAGCTCTTCATGTAGTTGCAGCTAGTAGTCATGCCACCAGCCCTGGCGAGGCAATGGGGTGCATTCTGGTTGGTAAAACTAACAGTGACGCCACATGGCAGCTATCAGTGGAGATTGTAGCGGGCAGCACAGGCTCGGAGGCGGGACAACCTCTGCTCTATGTTCCAGAGTAAGATAGTCACACCACGGGATCCATTTTAACCCTCGCCGCCTGGCGGGGCAATTAAAAATGGGTAGGTCACTTACCCGCCCAGATCACCACCCTCGCCCCATTTCGGATTTGAACTTGCGGGATTCTGCAGCGCGTGAGATGCCGCCTAAAGCAGGTGAGGGCCTCGGATATTATTGCAACTCAAAGTCCTGTTACATCATTGGGACCCAGAGTGGATTTTAATTAGAGTCAGAGAGGTGAAGCTGTCCCACTGGGCAGCAGCTGGTCTGCAGACGGTCTGTAAACAGAAGAGGCGAGCTCCACAAGGACATTCACCATCTCTCCGGCCTCAGACTCCCCACCACCCACCCAAACCCCATCCCCTTATACCAGCCATTGGCTTCTGGCCGCCCGAATGTCCTGTCCTGCCCGCTGGACAGCTGCCACTTTCTGCCAGTTTCGAGGTGGCAGCTGACTGCTGGCCTGTAATCGAGGCCCAGGAGTTAAAATACCCCTGGGCCTCAATCTCAGGCCTATGAGTGTGCTCTGCACCCCCACCCCTCCAAAACCCTCGCAGGGTTAAAATTGATCCACTTCTAGGTAATGAAGGGGGCAAGTAGATACCAAATAGGGGAACATCTAGGAAACAGTGACCATAATATAATTAGATTAATGTGGAGCCCAGTGGGGCTGTGACAACATCTACTTTCTGATCCTTGGCTCAGCTGTGATGCCCTCCTTGGTTGAATAGCTGGCCGATGCTCTTTTTACTTGTATTTGTTCTGGGGACGCGGGTGGCTCTGGAAAGACACTCGGCAGTCGTGTTCCGCCGGCTGGCGCCCACCCCAGGTTTATTTTGCCTCTCCCATGAGGTTGTGTGACGGGGGCTGGAGGGGAGTCGATGGCGTGTCGGTTGCACTGTGTCGGGATGAGGAAGATGCGATGGCCCACTTGGCCTCTTCCAGTCCTTTGTATGTTTATGGGATCTTCATGGAAGAAGGTTTGCTGAGGTCTTGTTTCCAGAGGGATCAAGCGATATGGAGATCGGGCGGGAAGGTGGAGTTGAGGTCGAAGATCAGCCATGATCTTATTGAATGGCGGAGCAGGCTCGAGGGGCTGAATGGCTGACTCCTGCTCCTATTTCTTATGTTCTTATGACAGGGTGACTGGACCATATATTGGACGGTGGGGCCATGGGCGATCCGACAGGTTGCAAGTTCATTCCAGAAACTGTTAGTCCAGGAAATTCCTCCCCATGCCAATGACACCAAAAAACCCCACACAGATTAATCGGTCATTCACTGCTGTTTGGGATCTTGCTGCGCACAAAATGGCTGCCACATTCGCCACAGGACAGCGACCGACTGTGCGAAGCCTTTTGAGGTGTTTCGCGGAGTCCTGAGCAGGATCTGGGTGAGAGGCCCGAGGGCTCACGGTGCAGGACGCAACTAAGCCAACGAGGGAGGGGAAGGAACTGAGGGCGACCCCGATGGGAGGGGGGTCACAGAGCGCAGCAACGGACAGTCCTTGTGGGCTCTGGACAGCAGGCCTCTTAAAGAAAATGGGGAATTGCATTGATGTGGAGTCTCAGAGTTCTTTGCATGCAGTGAATTACTCTGAAGTGCAGTGACTGTCCATATGGAGGTTGAGGGACCTCCTCCATCTTTTGTTAATTGGAGAGCTCTTTCAAAGAGCTGGCACAGGCGCAATGGGCCGAATGACGGCCTCCTGTGCTGTACAATTCTATGATTCCATCTGACTTTATATTCCATTAATAACGAATGAGGAATAATTAAAATCAAATGTTCTGACAGTCCCTAAAGCCGGAGTTTCCAGAGCTTAACCCTGGATTTTAAAAATTGATGCGCTGTTCTGAACCACCATCAGATAACAGTTCCACTGCTGTCAATCTCCGTTACACACACATCACACTGCAGGCATTTATAAAATAGTGACAAAGTGATAGCAGAATATTGGGTGAGTTTGCACATGTCTGATTGAAGAGAGCTGCTGATTAATCTCGGCGGTGACTGCACTTGCTTAGCAGGGCCCGAGAAACCGAAAATTCATTCCCTCCAACCCATGAACACTAAACTTACCCAGCAAACCGCTCCTCTTCTCATTCTCTTCCTCTCCTGTTCCTGGCACTTTCCCTCAGGCCTGTATCTCCATAATGGCTGAGGTCTGATTGCACTAATACAGGTTAGGAATATTGGGTTTAATGATCTGCAAAATGAGGAGGCTGTACACTGACATTTACGGATGGTGGTTGTTCTGTTTGTGCTCGCTGTACCTCCGCAATTTGCAGCCCTCTCTCAGTCCGGATACACCTCCCTGTAATGATCTAATAAACTCGCAGCCTCACAACAGAATGTATAAATAACTGCACCTTTCCCCCACCCCCCAGTCGCAGAAGAGCCTGGGACCCTCTCAGTGCTGCCTGTCCCACAGTTCACTGGCAGTGCTGCTCTGTGAATGCCAGTTATGGTGGATGGCCTCAGACTGCCTGTTTAATAGAAGTCAGAGCCGGCACTGCACGGACTCCCTGGTCAGGTGATGCGTCAGGTTATCATTCAGAGAAGCTGTGTGTTTGAGACTCTGAAACCTGTCGTATGTATACATGGGTTGAACAGATCTGACTTTGTGTATTGTACTTGTCTCTGCTGCAGCTCGACACCAAATCTGCACCGGTACAGCAGTGACACCATCTGGCACAGAGAAAGGAGCACAAGTGGTTAGGAGCTGTCCCAATAAGACCTTCAGAAACCAAATCCACCTTCTCCCAGATCCCTCACTCCCACCCACCCACCTTCTCCCATATCCCTCACTCCCACCAGCCCACCTTCTCCCCATATCCCTCACTCCCACCCACCCACCTTCTCCCATATCCCTCACTCCCACCAGCCCACCTTCTCCCCATATCCCTCACTCCCACCAGCCCACCTTCTCCCCATATCCATCACTCCCACCAGCCACCTTCTCCCATCCACCAGCCCACCTTCTCCCCATATCCCTCACTCCCACCAGCCCACCTTCTCCCATATCCCTCACTCCCACCCACCCACCTTCTCCCCATATCCCTCACTCCCACCAGCCCACCTTCTCCCATA
The DNA here is from genome assembly GCA_030390025.1 of Squalus acanthias. Lineage (NCBI taxonomy): Eukaryota > Metazoa > Chordata > Chondrichthyes > Squaliformes > Squalidae > Squalus > Squalus acanthias. Next base: position 892,901 of record JASTWF010000082.1, read on the forward strand.
TCCCACACTCCCACCCACCCACCTTCTCCCATATACTTCACTCCCACCCACCCACCTTCTCTCATATCCCTCACTCCCACCCACCCACCTTCTCCCATATCCCTCACTCCCACCCACCCACCTTCTCTCATATCCCTCACTCCCACCCACCCACCTTCTCCCCATATCCTCACTCCCACCAGCCCACCTCTCCCCATATATCTCACTCCCACCCACCCACCTTCTCTCATATCCCTCACTCCCACCCACCCACCTTCTCTCATATCCCTCACTCCCACCCACCCACCTTCTCCCCATATCCCTCACTCCCACCAGCCCACCTTCTCCCCATATATCTCACTCCCACCTCTCTCCTTGCCCCCGTCTCTCTCTCTCTCTCTCTCTCCCTCAGCCCTTAACAGTGCAAACCTCTGGTTGCTGCCAGCCTTCCTGTTACTAGAGATACCCATTGATTCAATGGGTTGGGAACATTTTACTGACTCAATGTACCAAGTATCACGATTGTGACAAACTCAAGAGATTTGAATATATTACAGGTATCTGTGCATGTGTTTCTCTCTCTCTCTGTCTGCAGATCCATGTGTGGTTTGGTGAGGGAGCAGGGCCCCAGGCTGTCTGTCCAGCCGAGGCTGGTGTGGTTTGGCCAGGGCCGGTGTGGGTGTGGTTTGGCCAGGGCCGGTGTGGGTGTGGTTTGGCCAGGGCCGGTTTGGGTGTGGTTTGACCAGGGCCGGTGTGGGTGTGGTTTGGCCAGGGCCGGTGTGGGTGTGGTTTGACCAGGGCCGGTGTGGTTTGGCCAGGGCCGGTGTGGGTGTGGTTTGGCCAGGGCCGGTGTGGTTTGGCCAGGGCCGGTGTGGGTGTGGTTTGACCAGGGCCGGTGTGGGTGTGGTTTGGCCAGGGCCGGTGTGGTTTGGCCAGGGCCGGTGTGGGTGTGGTTTGGCCGGGGTCGGTGTGGGTGTGGTTTGACCAGGGCCGGTGTGGGTGTGGTTTGACCAGGGCCGGTGTGGGTGTGGTTTGACCAGGGCCGGTGTGGGTGTGGTTTGACCAGGGCCGGTGTGGGTGTGGTTTGGCCAGGGCCGGTGTGGGTGTGGTTTGACCAGGGCCGGTGTGGTTTGGCCAGGGCCGGTGTGGGTGTGGTTTGACCAGGGCCGGTGTGGGTGTGGTTTGGCCGGGGCCGGTGTGGGTGTGGTTTGACCAGGGCCGGTGTGGTTTGGCCAGGGCCGGTGTGGGTGTGGTTTGGCCAGGGCCGGTGTGGGTGTGGTTTGGCCGGGGCCGGTGTGGGTGTGGTTTGGCCAGGGCCGGTGTGGGTGTGGTTTGGCCGGTGTCGGTGTGGGTGTGGTTTGACCAGGGCCGGTGTGGGTGTGGTTTGACCAGGGCCGGTGTGGGTGTGGTTTGACCAGGGCCGGTGTGGGTGTGGTTTGGCCAGGGCCGGTGTGGGTGTGGTTTGACCAGGGCCGGTGTGGTTTGGCCAGGGCCGGTGTGGGTGTGGTTTGACCAGGGCCGGTGTGGGTGTGGTTTGGCCGGGGCCGGTGTGGGTGTGGTTTGACCAGGGCCGGTGTGGTTTGGCCAGGGCCGGTGTGGGTGTGGTTTGGCCAGGGCCGGTGTGGGTGTGGTTTGGCCGGGGCCGGTGTGGGTGTGGTTTGACCAGGGCTGGTGTGGGTGTGGTTTGACCAGGGCCGGTGTGGGTGTGGTTTGACCAGGGCCGGTGTGGGTGTGGTTTGACCAGGGCCGGTGTGGTTTGGCCAGGGCCGGTGTGGGTGTGGTTTGGCCGGGGCCGGTGTGGGTGTGGTTTGACCAGGGCCGGTGTGGTTTGGCCAGGGCCGGTGTGGGTGTGGTTTGGCCGGGGCCGGTGTGGGTGTGGTTTGACCAGGGCCGGTGTGGTTTGGCCAGGGCCGGTGTGGGTGTGGTTTGGCCAGTGCGGGTGTAGTTGGGCCGGTGTGGGTGCGCTTTGGTCATGGAGCAGGGCCCCTGGCTGACTTTTCTCTCCTCCCCTATCCTGGGCAAGTTGAAGCCAATCGCAGTATCACAACCCGGCTGATCAGAGAGAATCAAACTTGGCACCTTCCAGTCTCCAGAAACTGCCTCTGAGTCAGAAGGTCATGGGATTAAGTCCCACTCCAGACACTTGAGCACATAATCCAGGCTGACACTCCCAGTGCCAGTAAGGGAGCGCCGCACTGTCGGAGGGGCAGTACTGAGGGAGCGCCGCACTGTCAGAGGGGCAGTACTGAGGGAGCGCCGCACTGTCGGAGGGGCAGTACTGAGGGAGCGCTGCACTGTCAGAGGGGCAGTACTGAGGGAGCGCCGCACTGTCGGAGGGGCAGTACTGAGGGAGTGCTGCACTGTCAGAGGGACAGTACTGAGGGAGCGCCGCACTGTCGGAGGGGCAGTACTGAGGGAGCGCCGCACTGTCGGAGGGGCAGTACTGAGGGAGCGCTGCACTGTCGGAGGGGCAGTACTGAGTGAGTGCTGCACTGTCGGAGGGGCAGTACTGAGGGAGTGCTGCACTGTCGGAGGGACAGTACTGAGGGAGCGCTGCACTGTCAGAGGGGCAGTATTGAGAGAGCGCTGCCCTGTCGGAGGGGCAGTACTGAGGGAGCGCTGCACTGTGACTGAAGGGTCAGCACCAATCGGCTTGCGCTCCCCTCTTAAACTGCAAACATTTTTTTAATTTATTTTCTGTTGCCGTCTGTTAATTAATGGAAAATCATATTTGCCCTTTTACTGTGGCTGGCTTTTGTATTGGATTTAAATTGCATCTCTTCATCCATGCAACACTGTGCTGCCTTTCTGAATTTACCTCTAATTTGAAAGCACTTGTTGCTGGCATAGTGTTTGAGATGGGGTCGCGGGGTTAACATGCATTACAAGCTGCAGGTTCTACTGAATCGTGTCCTCTCCAGCTCTCCGATGGTCTTAGGCTTTTAAAAACCTATTAAATAATAACGACACAAGGTGCTGGATTGGATTTGTTTCTCTCGCTGCCCCCTAATTACTCAGGCACTGAATGGAGTCGGTGAGTTTGTATTTGCTCCCTCTCTTTAGGGATCTGCTATTCCCTTTCCTCAGTGTGTGTGCAGTGTTACGCTCACTCTACAGCTGCAGCTTAGTGGAGTTACAGAGCTCAGCGAGTGGTGGGTGATAGAAAATGCTTGCAGATCCAACTATAAAAACAACAGAGTCACTGTTTATTCAGGGTCAGGGTCACTCACTGTGTAACTACAGAGTCACTGTTTATTCAGGGTAAGTGTCACTCACTGTAACTGTACAGAGTCACTGTTTATTCAGGGTAAGGGTCACTCACTGTAACTGTACAGAGTCACTGTTTATTCAGGGTAAGGGTCACTCACTGTGTAACTGTACAGAGTCACTGTTTATTCAGGGTAAGGGTCACTCGCTGTGTAACTGTACAGAGTCGCTGTTTATTCAGCAGCGTAAGGGTCACTCACTGTGTAACTGTACAGAGTCACTGTTTATTCAGGGTAAGGGTCACTCACTGTGTAACTGTACAGAGTCACTGTTTATTCAGGGTAAGGGTCACTCACTGTAACTGTACAGAGTCACTGTTTATTCAGGGTAAGGGTCACTCACTGTGTAACTGTACAGAGTCACTGTTTATTCAGGGTAAGAGTCACTCACTGTGTAACTGTACAGAGTCACTGTTTATTCAGGGTAAGAGTCACTCACTGTGTAACTGTACAGAGTCACTGTTTATTCAGGGTAAGAGTCACTCACTGTGTAACTGTACAGAGTCACTGTTTATTCAGGGTAAGTGTCACTCACTGTGTAACTGTACAGAGTCACTGTTTATTCAGGGTAAGAGTCACTCACTGTGTAACTGTACAGAGTCACTGTTTATTCAGGGTAAGAGTCACTCACTGTGTAACTGTACAGAGTCACTGTTTATTCAGGGTAAGGGCCACTCACTGTGTAACTGTACAGAGTCACTGTTTATTCAGGGTAAGGGTCACTCACTGTGTAACTGTACAGAGTCACTGTTTATTCAGGGTAAGGGTTACTCACTGTGTAACTGTACAGAGTCACTGTTTATTCAGGGTAAGGGTCACTCACTGTGTAACTGTACAGAGTCACTGTTTATTCAGGGTAAGTGTCACTCACTGTAACTGTACAGAGTCACTGTTTATTCAGGGTAAGGGTCACTCACTGTGTAACTGTACAGAGTCACTGTTTATTCAGGGTAAGGATCACTCACTGTAACTGTACAGAGTCACTGTTTATTCAGGGTAAGAGTCACTCACTGTGTAACTGTACAGAGTCACTGTTTATTCAGGGTAAGGATCACTCACTGTGTAACTACAGAGTCACTGTTTATTCAGGGTAAGGATCACTCACTGTAACTGTACAGAGTCACTGTTTATTCAGGGTAAGGATCACTCACTGTGTAACTGTACAGAGTCACTGTTTATTCAGGGTAAGGGTCACTCACTGTAACTGTACAGAGTCACTGTTTATTCAGGGTAAGGATCACTCACTGTAACTGTACAGAGTCACTGTTTATTCAGGGTAAGGGTCACTCACTGTGTAACTGTACAGAGTCACTGTTTATTCAGGATAAGGATCACTCACTGTGTAACTGTACACAGTCACTGTTTATTCAGGGTAAGAGTCACTCACTGTAACTGTACAGAATATGGATTCTCTCCTGACATAGAAACAGATTGAAAGGTAAGTTTAATAAGCCCCAGTTGCCGGTCTGTCTTGTTTATAAGCTACCCCCTCCCCGGACTGCAGTTCCAAACCACAACAACATCTTGCATTTATATAGCGCCGTTAACGTAGTAAAACGTCCCAAGGTGCCTCACAGGACCGATTATCAAACAAAATTTGACACCTAGCTACATAAGGAGATATGAGGACAAATGGTCAAAGAGGTAGGTTTTAAGAAGCGTTTTTAATGAGGATAGCGAGGTGGAGAGGTTTAGGGAGGGAATTCCAGAGCTTAGGGCCCAGGCAGCTGAAGGCACGGCCGCCAATGGTGGAGCGATTAAAATCAGGGATGTGCAAGAGGTCAGAATTAGAGGAGTGTAGAGATCTTGGGGGGTTTAGGGCTGGAGGAGGTAAGAGATAGGGAGGGGCGAGGCCATGGAGGAATTTGAAAACACGGATGAGAATTTTAAAATCGAGGCGTTGCTTAATCGGGAGCCAATGTAGGTCAGCGAGCACCGGGGTGATGGGTGAACGGGACTTGGTGCGAGTTAGGGCACGGGCAGCAGAGTTTGGGATGAGCTGAAGATGAAGGGAGGCCAGCATTAGAATAGTCGAGTCTAGAGGTAACAAAGGCATGGATGAGGATTTCAGTCGCACATGAGCTGAGGCAGGGGCGGAGACGGGCGATGTTACAGAGCTGGAAGTAGGCGGTCTTAGTGATGCTGCGGATATGTGGTCAGAAGCTCATCTCAGAGTCAAATATGACAAGGTTGCAAACAGTCTGGTTCAGCCTCAGACAGTTGCCAGGGAGAGGGATGGAGTCGGTTGCTAGGGAACGGAGTTTGTGGCGGGGCCCGAAGACAATGGCTTCAGTCTTCCCAATATTTAGTTGGAGGAAATTTCTGCTGTTCCAGAACTGGATGTCGGGACAAGCAGTCTGACATTTAAAGACAGTGGAGAGGTCGAGAGAAGTGGTAGTGAGGTAGAGCTGGGTGTCGCCAGCGTGCATGTGGCAACACGGTGGCATAGTGGTTAGCACTGCTTCCTCACAGCGCCAGGGACCCGGGTTCAAATCCGGCCTCGGGTGACTGTCTGTGTGGAGTTTGCACATTCTCCCCGTGTCTGCGTGGGTTTCCTCCGGGTGCTCCGGTTTCCTCCCACAGTCCAAAGATGTGCGGGTTAGGTTGATTTGGCTATGATAAATTGACCCTTAGTGTTAGGGGGATTAAATATGTGGGGTTACGGGGATAGGGTGGGATATGTGTCGGTGCAGGCTCGATGGGCCGAAATGGCCTCTATCTGCATTGTGGGGATTCTGTGAACTGACGCTGTGTTTTCGGATGATGTCGCCAAGGGGCAGCATGTAGATGAGAAATAGGAGGGGCCAAGGATAGATCCGGGGGGACACCAGAGGTAACGATGCGGGAGCGGGAAGAGAAGCCGTTGCAGGAGATTCTCTGGCTCCGATGAATAAATAAGAATGGAACCAGGTGAGTGCAGTCCCACCCAGCTAAACTCGATATCTGTGTGCCTGAAGGAAGTACTTGCCCTACCTTGTGCATTATTTCAAATCGCCAACCTGGCTCTTAAGTTCCTTTGCCAAGGCACATCTGAAACTACTTCACATCAAGACAAAGCTAGCAGTGCTCGTCAATCCATATGTACATGTGGACTGAGCTCGATATGTGGAGTGAGCTCGATATCCAGAGTGAATGTGGACTGGGCTCGATATCCAGCGTGAATGTGGAGTGAGCTCGATATCCAGAGTGAATGTGGAGTGAGCTCGATATCCAGAGTGAATGTGGAGTGAGCTCGATATCCAGAGTGAATGTGGACTGAGCTCGATATCCAGAGTGAATGTGGACTGGGCTCGATATCCAGAGTGAATGTGGAGTGAGCTCGATATCCAGAGTGAATGTGGAGTGAGCTCGATATCCAGAGTGAATGTGGACTGGGCTCGATATCCAGAGTGAATGTGGAGTGAGCTCGATATCCAGAGTGAATGTGGAGTGAGCTCGATATCCAGAGTGAATGTGGACTGAGCTCGATACCCAGAGTGAATGTGGAGTGAGCTCGATACCCAGAGTGAATGTGGACTGGGCTCGATATCCAGAGTGAATGTGGACTGGGCTCAATATCCAGAGTGAATGTGGAGTGAGCTCGATACCCAGAGTGAATGTGGAGTGAGCTCGATACCCAGAGTGAATGTGGACTGGGCTCGATATCCAGAGTGAATGTGGAGTGAGCTCGATATCCAGAGTGAATGTGGACTGAGCTCGATACCCAGAGTGAATGTGGAGTGAGCTCGATACCCAGAGTGAATGTGGAGTGAGCTCGATATCCAGAGTGAATGTGGAGTGAGCTTGATACCCAGAGTGAATGTGGAGTGAGCTTGATACCCAGAGTGAATGTGGAGTGAGCTCGATACCCAGAGTGAATGTGGACTGAGCTTTGATCTTTGGGTCCTCACTGTCCACGGGAATGGTGCCAGAGGACTGGAGAGTGGCGAATGTTGTTCCTCTCTTCAAGAAAGGAAATAGGAATGACCCTGGTAATTATAGGCCGGTTAGTCTTACTTCGGTGGTTGGTAAGATAATGGAAAAGGTCCTGAGGGATAGGATTTATGACCATTTGGTAAGGGGCAACTTAATCAGGGATAGTCAACACGGATTCGTGAAGGGTAAGTCTTGCCTAACAAATTTGATTGAATTCTTTGAGGAGGTAACTAAGTGTGTAGATGAAGGTAGAGCAGTTGATGTCGTATACATGGATTTTAGTAAGGCGTTTGATAAGGTTCCCCATGGTCGTCTCATGAAGAAAGTAAGGAGTTGTGGGATAGAGGGAAATTTGGCCGATTGGATAAGTAACTGGCTACCTCATAGAAATGAGAAGTCGCACAACACCAGGTTATAGTCCAACAGATTTATTTAATTTTACAAGCTTTCGAAGCAGTTCGCTCCTTCGTCAGGTAAGTTAGCAATGAGAGAATCTCCCAGAATTCACAATTTAAACCCAGACAAAATCTATTCACATTATTCCCTGCAACAAAGAGCACAGTCAAGACAATGAGATGTGTCCCATAGATCTCATAGAAGGCAGAGGGTGGTGGTGGATGGAACATTTTCGGACTGGAGACCAGTTACCAGCGGTGTGCCACAGGGGTCGGTGCTGGGTCCTCTGCTGTTTGTGATTTTTATCAATGACTTGGAGGAGGGGACTGAAGGGTGGATCAGTAAATTTGCTGATGACACCAAGATTGGTGGAGTAGTGGATGAGGTGGAGGGCAGTTGTAGGCTGCAAAGAGACATTGATAGGATGCAGAGCTGGGCCGAAAAATGGCAGATGGAATTTAACCCTGATAAGTGCGAGGTGATTCATTTTGGTAGGGCAAATTTGAATAAGGATTACAGGGTCAACGGCAGGGTTCTGAGGAACGTGGAGGAACAGAGGGATCTGGGGGTTCATATCCACAGATCTCTGAAGGTTGCCACTCAAGTGGATAGAGCAGTAAAGAAGGCCTATGGTGTGTTGGCGTTTATTAACAGAGGGTTTGAGTTTAAGAACCGTGAGGTTATGCTGCAACTGTACAGAACCTTGGTGAGACCACATTTGGAATATTGTGTGCAGTTCTGGTCACCTCACTATAGGAAGGATGTGGAAGCATTGGAAAGAGTGCAAAGGAGATTTACCAGGATGCTGCCTGGTTTGGGGGGGAGGTTTTATGAGGAAAGATTGAGGGAGTTGGGGCTTTTCTCTTTAGAGCGGAGGAGGATGAGAGGCGACTTAATAGAGGTTTATAAGATGATGAGGGGGATAGATAGAGTGGATGTTCAGAGACTATTTCCTCGGGTAGAGGCAGCTGTTACAAGGGGGCATAACTATAAGGTGCATGGGGGGAGATATAGAAGGGATGTCCGAGGTAGATTCTTTACTCAGAGAGTGGTTGGGGTGTGGAATGGACTGCCTGCTGTGATAGTGGAGTCGGACACTTTAGGAACTTTCAAGCGGTTATTGGATAAGCACATGGAGCACACCAGAGTGATAGGGAGTGTGATAGCTTGATCTTGGTCTCGGACAATGCTCGGCACAACATCGAGGGCCGAAGGGCCTGTACTGTGCTGTACTGTTCTATGTTCTATGTTCTATGATATCCAGAATGAATGTGGACTGGGCTCAATATCCAGAGTGAATGTGGACTGGGATTGATATCCAGAGTGAATGTGGACTGGGATCGATATCCAGAGTGAATGTGGAGTGAGCTCGATATCCAGAGTGAATGTGGAGTGAGCTCGATATCCAGAGTGAATGTGGAGTGAGCTCGATATCCAGAGTAAATGTGGAGTGACCTCGATATCCAGAGTGAATGTGGAGTGAGCTCGATATCCAGAGTGAATGTGGACTGGGCTCGATATCCAGAGTGAATGTGGACTGGGCTCGATACCCAGAGTGAATGTGGAGTGAGCTCGATACCCAGAGTGAATGTGGACTGAGCTCAATATCCAGAGTGAATGTGGAGTGAGCTCGATATCCAGAGTGAATGTGGACTGGGCTCGATATCTAGAGTGAATGTGGACAGGGCTCGATACCCAGAGTGAATGTGGAGTGAGCTCGATACCCAGAGTGAATGTGGACTGAGCTCGATATCCAGAGTGAATGTGGAGTGAGCTCGATATCCAGAATGAATGTCGACTGGGCTCGATATCCAGAGTGAATGTGGAGTGAGCTCGATATCCAGAGTGAATGTGGACTGAGCTCGATATCCAGAGTGAATGTGGACTGGGCTCGATATCTAGAGTGAATGTGGAGTGAGCTCGATATCCAGAGTGAATGTGGACTGGGATCGATACCCAGAGTGAATGTGGAGTGAGCTCGATATCCAGAATGAATGTGGAGTGAGCTCGATACCCAGAGTGAATGTGGAGTGAGCTCGATACCCAGAGTGAATGTGGAGTGAGCTCGATATCCAGAGTGAATGTGGACTGAGCTCGATATCCAGAGTGAATGTGGAGTGAGCTCGATATCCAGAGTGAATGTGGACTGGGCTCGATATCCAGAGTGAATGTGGAGTGAGCTCGATAGCCAGAGTGAATGTGGAGTGAGCTCGATATCCAGAGTGAATGTGGACTGAGCTTGATATCAAGAGTCAATGTGGAGTGAGCTCGATATCCAGAATGAATGTGGAGTGAGCTTGACATCCAGAGTGAATGTGGACTGGGCTCGATATCCAGAGTGAATGTGGAGTGAGCTCGATAGCCAGAGTGAATGTGGAGTGAGCTCGATACCCAGAGTGAATGTGGAGTGAGCTCGATACCCAGAGTGAATGTGGACTGGGATCAATACCCAGAGTGAATGTGGAGTGAGCTCGATATCCAGAGTGAATGTGGAGTGAGCTCGATATCCAGAGTGAATGTGGACTGGTCTCGATATCCAGAGTAAATGTGGACTGGGCTGGATATCCAGAGTGAATGTGGACTGAGCTCGATACCTAGAGTGAATGTGGAGTGAGCTCGATATCCAGAGTGAATGTGGAGTGAGCTCGATATCCAGAGTGAATGTGGACTGAGCTCGATATCCAGAGTGAATGTGGACAGGGCTCGATATCCAGAGTGAATGTGGAGTGAGCTCATTATCCAGAGTGAATGTGGACTGGGCTCGATATCCAGAGTGAATGTGGACTGAGCTCGATATCCAGAGTGAATGTGGAGTGAGCTCGATATCCAGACTGAATGTGGACTGGGCTCGATATCCAGAGTGAATGTGGAGTGAGCTCGATATCCAGAGTGAATGTGGAGTGAGCTCGATACCCAGAGTGAATGTGGACTGAGCTCGATATCCAGAGTGAATGTGGACTGGGCTCGATATCCAGAGTGAATGTGGAGTGAGCTCGATATCCAGAGTGAATGTGGACTGAGCTCGATATCCAGAGTGAATGTGTAGTGAGCTCGATACCCAGAATAAATGTGGCCTGGGCTCGATATCCAGAGTGAAAGTGGACTGGGCTCGATACCTAGAGTGAATGTGGACTGGGCTCGATATCCAGAGTGAATGTGGAGTGAACTCGATATCCAGTGTGAATGTGGACTGAGCTCGATATCCAGAGTGAATGTGGACTGGACTCGATATCCAGAGTGAATGTGGACTGGGCTCGTTACCCAGAGTGACTGTGGAGTGAGCTCGATATCCGGAGTGAATGTGGAGTGAGCTCGATATCCAGAGTGAATGTGGAGTGAGCTCGATATCCAGAGTGAATGTGGACTGAGCTCGATATCCAGAGTGAATGTGGACTGGGCTCGATATCCAGAGTGAATGTGGAGTGAGCTCGATATCCAGAGTGAATGTGGAGTGAGCTCGATATCCAGAGTGAATGTGGAGTGAGCTCGATATCTAGAGTGAATGTGGAGTGAGCTCGATATCCAGAGTGAATGTGGAGTGAGCTCGATATCCAGAGTGAATGTGGACTGAGCTCGATATCCAGAGTGAATGTGGAGTGAGCTCGATATCCAGAGTGAATGTGGACTGGGCTCGATATCCAGAGTTAATGTGGAGTGAGCTCGATATCCAGAGTGAATGTGGAGTGAGCTCGATATCCAGAGTGAATGTGGAGTGAGCTCGATATCCAGAGTGAATGTGGAGTGAGCTCGATATCCAGAGTGAATGTGGACTGGGCTCGATATCCAGAGTGAATGTGGAGTGAGCTCGATATCCAGAGTGAATGTGGACTGGGCTCGATATCCAGAGTGAATGTGGAGTGAGCTCGATATCTAGAGTGAAAGTGGAGTGAGCTCGATATCCAGAGTGAATGTGGAGTGAGCTCGATATCTAGAGTGAATGTGGAGTGAGCTCGATATCCAGAGTGAATGTGGAGTGAGCTCGATATCCAGAGTGAATGTGGAGTGAGCTCGATACCCAGAGTGAATGTGGAGTGAGCTCGATATCCAGAGTGAATGTGGACTGGGCTCGATATCCAGAGTGAATGTGGAGTGAGCTCGATATCCAGAGTGAATGTGGACTGGGCCCGATACCCAGAGTGAATGTGGACTGGGCTCGATATCCAGAGTGAATGTGGACTGAGCTCGATATCCAGAGTTAAAGTTGGAGTGAGCTCGATATCCAGAGTGAATGTGGAGTGAGCTTGATATCCAGAGTGAATGTGGACTGGGCTCGATATCCAGAGTGAATGTGGACTGGGCTCGATATCCAGAGTGAATGTGGAGTGAGCTCGATATCCAGAGTGAATGTGGAGTGAGCTCGATATCCAGAGTGAATGTGGAGTGAGCTCGATACCCAGAGTGAATGTGGAGTGAGCTCGATACCCAGAGTGAATGTGGAGTGAGCTCGATACCCAGAGTGAATGTGGAGTGAGCTCGATACCCAGAGTGAATGTGGAGTGAGCTCGATACCCAGAGTGAATGTAGACTGAGCTCGATATCCAGAGTGAATGTGGAGTGAGTTCGATATCCAGAGTGAATGTGGAGTGAGCTCGATACCCAGAGTGAATGTGGAGTGAGCTTGATATCCAGAATGAATGTGGAGTGAGCTCGATATCCAGAGTGAATGTGGAGTGAGCTCGATATCTAGAGTGAATGTGGAGTGAGCTCGATATCCAGAGTGAATGTGGAGTGAGCTCGATACCCAGAGTGAATGTGGAGTGAGCTCGATACCCAGAGTGAATGTGGAGTGAGCTCGATACCCAGAGTGAATGTGGAGTGAGCTCGATACCCAGAGTGAATGTGGAGTGAGCTCGATACCCAGAGTGAATGTAGACTGAGCTCGATACCCAGAGTGAATGTGGAGTGAGCTCGATATCCAGAGTGAATGTAGACTGAGCTAGATACAGTTGTCAGCCTGCCTTGAGTGGCAGTGCATGGCACCTCTGCGTTCAATGGTTATGTGCCCCAGCCCTACTCTAATTGAGTGGGAATTGAGCCCATAATCTAGCCTGACACTCCAGTCTAATGTGGAGTGCTTCCAGAGGTGTCATCCTTTGGATGAGACGTTATTCCGAGGTCCTGTCTCTCTGTTTGGGCGGATGTTAAATATCCCAGTGCCCTGTTTGAAGAAGAGCAGGGCAGTCCTGGTCATTATCACATTGCTGTTTGTGGGAGCTTGCTGTGCGCAAATTGGCTGCCGCGTGTCCTTCATTACAACAGTGACTACACTTCAGAAAGTGCTTCATTGCCTAGAATGCACTTTGGGACGACCTGAGGTTGCGAAAGGCGCTATAGAAATGCAAGTCTTTCTTTTCTTTCTTGGGTACTCCTTAACTTGGTGTCCGATTAAACTTGCTCTCACAGTCTGGTCTATGAGGCTGCGCAGCAGGCCAGGCTGCAGGTGTACAATGTAATAAACCAAACTGTGCAGACGTCAGTCCCCGTGCAACACAAACAAAGCCTGATGCTAATAAGAAGCGCAGAAATGTAATGACAAAAGCCTCCTGCTGTGTTGCTGTGTATTGGCAAGTTCCAGAAACCTATTGAGTTCTCGGACTGGTTTATCTAGCGTGAGATGAGAGATTTCCATCCTCTAATCACGTCCATTAGGAACAATGGAGCTGGTGATGTCCCTTTTTTTCTCATTATTATCAGGTATTCTAATGAGCACACTGATTATTGAACTCCGCAATAGTGACTGGTTTAGGGAAATAAATGAGTTCCATTGACTGGGCTAAAAAATTATAACCAGTCAGACACCAGCTCCCGAGTGCAGTGGTTCTTAAAGAGACTATTCCGTTTAGTCTCCTCCATCAAAACGCTCCTTAAAACCTACCTCTTTGACCAAGCTTTTGGTCACCTGTCCTAATATCTCCTTATGTGGTTCTTTGATAATCGCTCCTGTGAAGAGCCCTGGGACGTTTTACTGCGTTAAAGGTGCTGTATAAATGCACGTTGTTGTTGTTGGGTGGGAATGTGACTGGCTTCACCGATTACCGCTAGGATGGCCAGAGTGAAAAAAAAATATTTTTTTAACTTTTTTAAACTCTTATGCTGGTAAAAGCAGGCCTTACGCTGCTTTTACCAGGCGTAAGATTTTTAAGTGATTTCAGCGGGCGGAGGTTCTGCAGAAAGCGGAACGCTCCACCCGCAGAGGCCCTTCTCCAGGGCAGATGTCCGATCTGTCAAGAGGATTCTTGACAGATCGGAAATGCCGGTTTTCAGCGCATGCTCTTTGCATGCCTGAAACCGGCATTTCCGACGTCCCTTTGGGTGTGTACACACCCGTAGGATCGGAAAATACGGGCCAATATATTCACTGTATACACACTATATACACAATATATTCACTATACACACAATATATTCACTTTATACACAATATATTCACTGTATACACAATATATTCACTGTATACACACTATATTCACTATATACACAACATATTCACAATATACACATAATATATTCACTGTATACACAATATATTTACATATATACACAAAATTAATAGAGAGAGAAAATAGAATATGAGAGTAAACTAGCAAGAGACATAAAAACAGACTGTAAAAGCTTCTATAGGTATGTATAAAGGAAAAGATTAGCGAAAGTAAATGTGGGTCCCTTATAGGCTGGGACAGGAGAAATTATAATGGGGAATAAAGAAATGGCAGAGACATCACACGCATACTTTGTATCTGTCTTCACGGAAGAAGACACAAAAAACCTCCCGGAAATAGTGGGGAACCAAGGGTCAAGTGAGAATGAGGAACTTAAAGAAATTAGTATTGGTAAAGAAATAGTATTGGAGAAATTAATGGGACTAAAAGCCGACAAATCCCCTGGACCTGATGGCCTATATCCTAGGGTTCTAAAAGAGGTGGCTGCAGAGATAGTGGATGCATTGGTTGTGATCTTCCAGAATTCCCTAGATTCTAGAATGGTCCCAGCGGATTGGAAGGTAGCAAATGTAACCCCGCTATTCAAGAAAGGAGGGAGAGAGAAAACGGGGAACTACAGACCAATTAGACTGACATTAGTAGGGAATATGCTTGAATCTATTATTAGGGACGTGGTAACAGGGCACTTAGAAAATCATAATATGATTGGGCAGAGTCAACATGGTTTATGAAAGGGAAATCGTGTTTGACAAATCTAATAGAGTTTTTTGAGGTTGTAGCTAGCAGGGTAGATAAGGGGAAACCAGTGGATGTAGCGTATTTTGATTTTCAGAAAGCATTCGAAAAGGGGCCACACAAGAGGTTATTACACAAGACTGGGGCTCTTGGGATTGGGGGTAATATATATTTTTTTATTTGTTCCTGGGATGTGGGCGTCACTGGCAAGGCCAGCATTTATTGCCCATCCCTATATTCCCTTGAGAAAGTGGTGGTGAGCCGCCTTCTTGAACCGCTGCAGTCCGCGGGGTGAAGGTACTGCCATAGTGCTGTTATAGAATGGTTACAACACAGCAGGAGGCCATTCGGCCCGTCGTGCCCGTGCCGGCTCTCTGCAAGAGCACTTCAGCTAGTCCCGTCCCCCCGCCCTTTCCCAGTAGCCCTGCAAATTTTTTCCCCTCAGCTACTTATCCAATTCCCTTTTGAAAGCCATGATTGAATCTGCCTCCACCACCCTTTCAGGCAGTGCATTCCAGATCCTAACCACTCGCTGCGTAAAAAAGTTTTTCCTCATGTCGCCTTTGGTTCTTCTGCCAATCACCTTAAATCTGTGTCCTCTGGTTCTCGACCCTTCCACCAATGGGAACAGTTTCTCTCTATCTACTCTGTCTAGCCCCCTCATGATTTTGAATACCTCAATCAAATCTCCTCTCAACCTTCTCTGCTCTAAGGAGAACAACCCCAGCTTCTCCAGTCTATCCACGTAACTGAAGTCCCTCATCCCTGGAATCATTCTTGTAAATCTTTCTGCACCCTCTCTAAGGCCTTCACATCCTTTCTAAAGTGCAGTGCCCAGAATTGGACACAATACTCCAGTTGAGGCCGAACCAGTGTTTATAAATGTTCATCATAACTTCCTTGCTTTTGTACTCTATGCCTCTATTTATGAAGCCCAGGATCCCGTATGCTTTTTTAACTGCTTTCTCAACCTGCCCTGCCACCTTCAACGGTTTGTGCACATATACCCCCAGGTCTCTCTGTTCATGCACCCCCTTTAGGATTGTACCCTTTAGTTTATATTGCCTCTCTTTGTTCTTCCTACTAAAATGTATCACTTCGCACTTTTCTGCGATTAATTTTATCTGCCACGTGTCCGCCCATTCCACCAGCCTGT
The DNA here is from genome assembly GCA_030390025.1 of Squalus acanthias. NCBI lineage: Eukaryota > Metazoa > Chordata > Chondrichthyes > Squaliformes > Squalidae > Squalus > Squalus acanthias. Next base: position 908,788 of record JASTWF010000082.1, read on the forward strand.
CTATGTCCTCTTGAAGTCTATCACTCTCCTCCTCACTGTTCACTATACTTCCAAGTTTTGTGTCATCTGCAGATTTTGAAATTGGACCCTGTACTCCCAAGTCCAAGTCATTAATATATATCAAGAGAAGCAGTGGTCCTAGTCTCTTAGGGCGCTAACAGGAGGCGCAAACCAACCGAATTTCCCCCCCCAAAGAGTCTTAAAAGTCGGGCCCACCTTTATCTCCGGCCCCTTCTCTCACTCTCTTAGTTAAAGTCTTTATTCACATGATTATTTATAGTTATATTAATTGGTTAGAATAAAACGCTAATACTCACCCACCAATCACCTACCTGCAATCCTGTGACATCACTCCTTGATTTTGCTGTTCTTTTGGAATTTGCCGGGTTTGTATCTGCCTCCTCCGTCGCTGCTGCCGACTCCTCGCAGGGAAGGAATTCCAGGATTTTGACCCAACGACTATGATTAGCATGGATTGAGGATTGGTTAATGGACAGAAAACAGATAAGGAATAAACGGGTCATTTTCGGGTTGGCAGGCTGTTGCTAGTGGGGTACCACAAGGATCAGTGCTTGGGCCTCAGCTATTCACAATCCACATCAATGATTTAGATGAGGGGACCGAGTGAAATATATATCCAGGTTTACTGATGGTACAAAGTTAGGTGGGAATGTAAGTTGTGAGGAAGACACAATAACCCTGCAAAGGAATCTAGACAGGTTAAGTGAGTGGGCAAGAACATGGCAGATGCAATATAATGTGGAGAAATGTGAAGTTATCCACTTTGGTAGGAAAAATAGAAAAGCAGAATATATTTTAAATGGTGAGAGATTGGGAAATGTTGGTATTCAGAGAGACCTGGGTGTCCTTGTACACGAATCACTGAAAGTCAACATGCAGGTACAGCAAGCAATTAGGAAAGCAAATGGTAAGTTAGCCTTTATTATAAAAGGATTGGAGTATAAGAGTAAAGAAGTCTTACTGCAATTATATAGGGCTTTGGTGAGACCGCACCTGGAGTATTGTGTACAGTTTTGGTCTCTTTACCTAAGGAAGGATATACTTGCCATAGAGGGAGTGCAACGAAGGTTCACCAGACTGGTTCCTGGGATGGGGGGATTGTCCGATGAGGAGAGATTGAGGATACTAGGTCTATATTCTCTAGAGTTTAGAAGAATGAGAGGTGAGCTTGAATAAAGGAGACTATGATGGTATGAGAGCGGAATTGATTAAAGTGGACTGGGAAAATAGATTAAAGGGTAAGACGGTACATGAGCAGTGGTGTTCATTTAAGGAGTTATTTTACAACTTTCAAAAAATATATATTCCACTGAGGAAAAAAGGGTGTAAAAGAAATGACAGCCATCCGTGGCTAAGTAAAGAAATTAAGGATAGTATCCAACTAAAAACAAGGACATATAAGGTAGCCAAACTTAGTGAGAGGATAGAAGATTGGGAAGTCTTCAAAAGACAGCAAAAAGTAACTGAAGGATTGATTAAGAAAGGGAAGATAGATTATGAAAATAAATTAGCAAAAAATATAAAAACAGATAGCAAGAGTTTCTATAGTTATATAAAAAGAAAAAGGGTGGCTAAGGCAAACGTAGGTCCCTTAGAGGATGAGACCGGGAAATTAATGGTGGGAAACATGGAGATGGCAAAAATGCTGAACAAATATTTTGTTTCAGTCTTTACGGTAGAGGACACTAAGAATATCCCAACACTGGACAAACAGGGGGCTCTAGTGGGGGAGGAGCTAAATACGATTAAAATCACTAAGGAATTGGTACTCAGTAAAATAATGGGACTCAAGGCGGATAAATCCCCTGGACCTGATGGCTTACATCCTAGGGTCTTGAGGGAAGTGGCAATAGGGATTGTGGATGCTTTGGTAATAATTTTCCAAAATTCCCTGGAATCAGCAAAGGTCCCGGCAGATTGGAAAACTGCTAATGTAACACCCTTATTTAAAAAGGGTAGTAGGCAGAATGCTGGAAATTATAGACCAGTTAGTCTAACATCTGTGGTGGGTAAAATTTTGGAGTCTATTATTAAGGAGACAGTAACGGAACATTTAGATAAACATAATTTGATAGGACAAAGTCAGCATGGCTTTATGAAGGGGAAATCATGTCTGACAAATTTGCTTGAGTTCTTTGAGGACATAACGTACAGGGTGGATAAAGGGGAACCAATGGACGTAGTGTATTTAGACTTCCAGAAGGCATTCGACAAGGTGCCACATAAAAGATTATTGCTCAAGATAAAAAATCACTGGATTGGGGGGAATATTCTGGCATGGGTGGAGGATTGGTTATCTAACAGGAAGCAGAGAGTTGGGATAAATGGTTCATTCTCGGACTGGCAACCAGTAGCCAGTGGTGTTCTGCAGGGGTCGGTGCTGGGTCCCCAACTCTTTACAATCTATATTAATGATTTGGAGGAGGGGACCGAGTGTAACATATCAAAGTTTGCAGATGATACAAAGATGGGAGGGAAAGTAGAAAGTGAGGAGGACATAAAAAACCTACAAGGGGATATAGACAAGCTGGGTGAGTGGGCAGAGATTTGGCAGATGCAATACAATATTGGAAAATGTGAGGTTATGCACTTTGGCAGGAAAAATCAGAGAGCAAGTTATTATCTTAATGGCGAGAAGCTGGAAAGTACTGCAGTACAAAGGGATCTGGGGGTCCTAGTGCAAGAAAATCAAAAAGTTAGTATGCAGGTGCAGCAGGTGATCAAGAAGGCCAACGGAATGTTGGCTTTTATTGCTATGGGGATAGATTATAAAAACAGGGAGGTATTGCTGCAGTTATATAAGGTATTGGTGAGACCGCACCTGGAATACTGCATACAGTTTTGGTGTCCATACTTAAGAAAAGACATACTTGCTCTCGAGGCAGTACAAAGAAGGTTCACTCGGTTAATCCCTGGGATGAGGGGGTGGACATACGAGGAGAGGTTGAGTAGATTGGGACTCTACTCATTGGAGTTCAGAAGAATGAGAGGCGATCTTATTGAAACATATAAGATTGTGAAGGGGCTTGATCGGGTGGATGCGGTAAGGATGTTCCCAAGGATGGGTGAAACTAGAACTAGGGGGCATAATCTTAGAATAAGGGGCTGCTCTTTCAAAACTGAGATGAGGAGAAACTTCTTCACTCAGAGGGTAGTAGGTCTGTGGAATTTGCTGCCCCAGGAAGCTGTGGAAGCTACATCATTAAATAAATTTAAAACAGAAATAGACAGTTTCCTAGAAGTAAAGGGAATTAGGGGTTACGGGGAGCGGGCAGGAAATTGGACATAAGGCTGAGTTCGGATCGGTCGAGGCCCTGTGGGTGGCGTAGCGGGCCCAGGGGCTGAGTGGCCGGGTCCTGCTCCTACTTCTTGTGTTCTTTAGATTTGAGGTTAGGATCAGATCAGCCATGATCTTATTGAATGGCGGAGCAGGCTCGAAGGGCCGAATGGCCTACTCCTGCTCCTATTTCTTATGTTCTTATGAAACATATAAAATTCTTACAAAGCTTGACAGGGTAGATGCAGGGAGAATGTTTCCCCTGGCTGGAGAGTCTAGAACCAGGGGTCACAGTCTCAGAATAAGGGGTCGGCCATTTAGGACTGAGATGAGGAGAAATTTCTTCACTCAGAGGGTGGTGAATCTTTGGAATTCTCTACCCCAGAGGGCTGTGGAGGCTCAGTCGTTGAGTCTATTCAAGACAGAGATCGATAGATTTTTGGACTCCAGGGGAATCAAGGGATATGGGGATAGTGCAGGAAAGTGGAGATGAGGTAGAAGATCAGCCATGATCTTATTGAATGGCGGAGCAGGCTCGAGGGGCCGAATGGCCGACTCCTGCTCCTATTTCTTATGTTCTTAGTATACACATAACATATACACAATATACAAAAGCAAAATACTGCGGATGCTGGAAATCTAGATTCTTCCACTCCCTGGCAGGTTTGCTCCCTGCCCTGATCACTGGAATCCTTGCAATCCCCCGCTGTATCTGTACCTTCTCTTCATCTAATGTCGAGACCTGCTCCATCCCTGGATCCCCAGGATTCTCTCTATCCCGGGAAGGCCTGCTCCCTCCCTGGATCCGCGGGATTCTCTCTGTCCCGGGAAGGCCTGCTCCCTCCCTGGATCCCCGGGATTCTCTCTGTCCCGGGATGGCCTGCTCCCTCCCTGGATCCCCGGGATTCTTTCTGTCCCGGGAAGAACATAAGAACATAAGAAATAGGAGCAGGAGTAGACCAATCGGCCCCTCGAGCCTGCTCCGCCATTCAATGAGATCATGGCTGATCTGATCCAACCTCAACTCTAAACAACACAAGAAGTAGGAGCAGGACCAGGCCACTCGGCCCCTGGGCCCGCTCCGCCACCCACAGGGCCTTGACCGATCCGAACTCAAACTCATGTCCAATTTCCAGCCCGCTCCCCGTAATCCCTGATTCCCTTTACTTCTCGGCCTGCTCCCTCCCTGGATCCCCGGGATTCTCTCTGTCCCGGGATGGCCTGCTCCCTCCCTGGATCCCCGGGATTCTCTCTGTCCCGGGATGGCCTGCTCCCTCCCTGGATCCCCGGGATTCTCTCTGTCCCGGGAAGGCCTGCTCCCTCCCTGGATCCCCGGGATTCTCTCTGTCCCAGGAAGGCCTGCTCCCTCCCTGGATCCCCGGGATTCTCTCTGTCCCGGGAAGGCCTGCTCCCTCCCTGGATCCCCGGGATTCTCCCGGCACTGAGCGAGGGGCGGATGAAGTTATCAGTTTGAGTTACCGAGCCGTGCGCTGCTACAGATAATTTTTTGCTGTTTGTCTTGTGTGGAGACAATTGGCCGACAGCTTACTGAGCTCAGGGAATGAGGCATTATGCAAATGAGCATGGTATTTGCATAACCCTAATTAGGTAATTACTAATCCGTTTGCTATGAGATCAAGTATGTGTGGAGATGTATATTGTTATCATTCGCTATTCACTGGCTGCCTTTACTAATCAGACTCAAGGACCCAGCTCCTTCTGTTGGTGAACAGTCATTTTTTGGGAGGGGGCGGGGGTGAGAGGAGAGGGAGTGGACCAGTGAGCTATGTTTCCTTTAAACCAGTGACGCCCGTGCCTGAAATTGGCCCATTAATTGAAAGCCCTCGGGCTGTAGGAGACCATGTTTTATGGACTCTGTTCCCACCTCCCTCCCTGGGTCCTGGTGGCATACATTTGCACAGGTGCCACATGCCCTCTGGTATCTTGTCCACGTGACCCTTGTACGTCAATGATTTGGATACATGATGCGGAGATGCCGGTGTTGGACTGGGGTGGACAAAAATGAGTAGTCGCACAACACCAGGTTATAGTCCAACAGTTTTATTTAAAATTACGAGCTTTCGGAGCTCCGCTCCTTCTTCAGGTACAAGTACAGTGAGGGAATCGATTACACAGTATATATACACAGAGAGCAATTTGTCTGCAGAGATACAATCTGTTAGGGAGGCATTACATCAAAGACACATCAGAGTACAGCTAAGACAATGAGGTGGGTCACAGGGGGTCCAACGTGTTAGCATTCTCCAAGGCGGCCTTCGAGACACACGACAACGCAAAATCATCGAGCAGAAACTGATAGCCAAGTTCCGCACCCATGAGGACGGCCTCAACCGGGATCTCGGGTTCATGTCACGCTACAGAACGTGACTCGACATCGTTGTCTGTTTTTCCAGTTTTTAAATAAAATTTTTTTTTAAAAAAACGTTAAAAGCTTAACTGCAGACGGCAGCATTTGACACGTTATAACCTGGTGTTGTGCGACTTCTCATTTGGATACAGGGAGCGGTGCCCAAATCTGTAGACGACACTAAAATAAGAGGCATAGTAAGTCATTCTGAGGACCAAGTGAAGTGGCATTGGGGTACGGTAGCATAGTGGTTATGTTACTGGACTAGTAATCCAGAGGCCTGGATTACTGATCTGGAGACAGGAGTTCAAATCCCTCCATGGCAGCTGGGGAATTTAAATTCAGTTAATTAAATAAATCTGGAATAATAATAAAAAAAGCTAGTGTCAGAAATGGTGACCATGAAACGACCGGATTGTTGTAAAAACCCATCTTGATCACTATTGCCCTTTAGGGAAGGAAATCTGCCGTCCTTACCCGGTCTGCAATGTGGTTGACTCTTAACTGCCTCTGAAATGGCTGAGCAAGACACTCAGTTGTAAGGCGGCTCACCACCACCTTCTCAAGGGTATTAGGGATGGGCAATAAATGCTGGCCTTGCCAGCGACGTCCATATCCCGTGAATGAACGTGAAGACGGTAGATTGGGGAAAGATAGTGTCAGACGGAATTCAATATCAATAAATGTGAGGTGGTGTTAGTTACATTCAATAAAAAATGTAATAGTTATACTTTGTGGAAAAGCTGGGTGATGTGGAAGAGAAGAGGAATTTGAGGATTCATATTCACAAAACATAAAAAGCAGCATCTCAAATGGCCATAAAAGAAAAACGGATGCTGGGCTGATGCCAAGAGGTAGAGAATGTAAGAATATGTATAAAATATAAAATGTAATGGGGAATCTGTATAAGACCCCAGTTGGAGACTGCGTGCAGTTTTGGGCTCCACTCTATAGGAAGGATGTTGATGCAATAGAGCGGGAACAGAACGGATTCACCAGGATGCTGCCTGGTGTGAGGAAATACAACGACAAAGAAAGACTTGAAGAATCTTGGGGTGGAGGTGAGTGGGTGCAGTGAGTGAGATAAGAGTGGCTAGCTCCAGCAGGTGTGCCTGAACTCACCCCTGTGTTAACACCTACTCTGACTGTCCCACTGTCTTTCTATCTTACAGATGTTGAAGAAACCTATGAGTTTGTGATTGTGTCGCTAACTGGGCAGACGTGGCATTTTGAGGCCTCGAGTTCTGAGGAGAGAGAATCGTGGGTGCTGGCGATCGAGAGTCAGATCTTTGCCAGTCTACAGTCCTGTGAAAGCAGTAAAAACAAGGTACGGCCAGGACCGAGAGCGAAAGCTCGCCGCTGTGTTTGGTGTGAAGGAAGCTGTGATCGCTGGGAGCTGGGAGCTCAGGCACACAAGGGGTCTTATGCCTCAGTGCAAGTGTTCCACCATGTCAAGTTACTGATTCCCACTTTGTGCTGGCCTGGGACTCGAGCGAGTGAGCAATCCCAGCCTGACCACTGCCTTACGGATCCACAAGCGGGTGAGTGAGTGACCCCAGTCCGTGTCTCGGAGCGACCACAGTCCGTGTCTCGGAGTGACCCCAGTCCATGCGGAGTGACCCCAGTCCATGCGGAGTGACCCCAGTCCGTGTCTCGGAGTGACCCCAGTCCGTGTCTCGGAGTGACCCCAGTCCATGCGGAGTGACCCAGTCCGTGTCTCGGAGTGACCCCAGTCCGTGCCTCGGAGTGACCCCAGTCCGTGTCTCGGAGTGACCCCAGTCCGTGTCTCGGAGTGACCCCGGTCCGTGTCTCGGAGTGACCCCGGTCCGTGTCTCGGAGTGACCCCGGTCCGTGTCTCGGAGTGACCCCGGTCCGTGTCTCGGAGTGACCCCGGTCCGTGTCTCGGAGTGACCCCGGTCCGTGTCTCGGAGTGACCCCGGTCCGTGTCTCGGAGTGACCCCGGTCCGTGTCTCGGAGTGACCCCGGTCCGTGTCTCGGAGTGACCCCGGTCCGTGTCTCGGAGTGACCCCGGTCCGTGTCTCGGAGTGACCCCGGTCCGTGTCTCGGAGTGACCCCGGTCCGTGTCTCGGAGTGACCCCGGTCCGTGTCTCGGAGTGACCCCGGTCCGTGTCTCGGAGTGACCCCGGTCCGTGTCTCGGAGTGACCCCGGTCCGTGCGGAGTGACCCCGGTCCTTGCGGAGTGACCCCGGTCCTTGCGGAGTGACCCCGGTCCGTGTCTCGGAGCGACCCCGGTCCGTGTCTCGGAGCGACCCCGGTCCGTGTCTCGGAGCGACCCCGGTCCGTGTCTCGGAGCGACCCCGGTCCGTGTCTCGGAGCGACCCCGGTCCGTGTCTCGGAGCGACCCCGGTCCGTGTCTCGGAGCGACCCCGGTCCGTGTCTCGGAGCGACCCCGGTCCGTGTCTCGGAGCGACCCCGGTCCGTGTCTCGGAGCGACCCCGGTCCGTGTCTCGGAGCGACCCCGGTCCGTGTCTCGGAGCGACCCCGGTCCGTGTCTCGGAGCGACCCCCGTCCATGCGGAGCGACCCCAGTCCTTGTCTCGGAGCGACCCCAGTCCATGCGGAGCGACCCCAGTCCATGCGGAGCGACCCCAGTCCTTGTCGCGGAGTGACCCCAGTCCATGCGGAGTGACCCCAGTCCATGCGGAGTGACCCCAGTCCATGCGGAGTGACCCCAGTCCATGCGGAGTGACCCCAGTCCATGCGGAGTGACCCCAGTCCTTGTCTCGGAGTGACCCCAGTCCATGCGGAGTGACCCCAGTCCATGCGGAGTGACCCCAGTCCGTGTCTCGGAGCGACCCCGGTCCTTGTCTCGGAGCGACCCCGGTCCGTGTCTCGGAGCGACCCCGGTCCGTGTCTCGGAGCGACCCCGGTCCGTGTCTGGGAGCGACCCCGGTCCGTGTCTGGGAGCGACCCCGGTCCGTGTCTGGGAGCGACCCCGGTCCGTGTCTGGGAGCGACCCCGGTCCGTGTCTGGGAGCGACCCCGGTCCGTGTCTGGGAGCGACCCCGGTCCGTGTCTGGGAGCGACCCCGGTCCGTGTCTGGGAGCGACCCCCGTCCGTGTCTGGGAGCGACCCCGGTCCGTGTCTGGGAGCGACCCCGGTCCGTGTCTGGGAGCGACCCCGGTCCGTGTCTGGGAGCGACCCCGGTCCGTGTCTCGGAGCGACCCCGGTCCGTGTCTCGGAGCGACCCCGGTCCGTGTCTCGGAGCGACCCCAGTCCATGCGGAGTGACCCCAGTCCATGCGGAGTGACCCCAGTCCGTGTCTCGGAGCGACCCCGGTCCTTGTCTCGGAGCGACCCCGGTCCGTGTCTCGGAGCGACCCCGGTCCTTGTCTCGGAGCGACCCCGGTCCGTGTCTCGGAGCGACCCCGGTCCGTGTCTCGGAGCGACCCCGGTCCGTGTCTCGGAGCGACCCCGGTCCGTGTCTGGGAGCGACCCCGGTCCGTGTCTGGGAGCGACCCCGGTCCGTGTCTGGGAGCGACCCCGGTCCGTGTCTCGGAGCGACCCCAGTCCGTGTCTCGGAGTGACCTCGGTCCATGCGGAGTGACCCCGGTCCATGCGGAGTGACCCCGGTCCATGCGGAGTGACCCCGGTCCATGCGGAGTGACCCCGGTCCATGCGGAGTGACCCCAGTCCGTGTCTCGGAGTGACCCCAGTCCATGCGGAGTGACCCAGTCCGTGTCTCAGAGCGACCCTAGTCCGTGTCTCGGAGTGACCTCGGTCCATGCGGAGTGACCCCGGTCCATGCGGAGTGACCCCGGTCCATGCGGAGTGACCCCGGTCCATGCGGAGTGACCCCAGTCCGTGTCTCGGAGTGACCCCAGTCCATGCGGAGTGACCCCGGTCCATGCGGAGTGACCCCAGTCCATGCGGAGTGACCCCGGTCCGTGTCTCGGAGTGACCCCAGTCCATGCGGAGTGACCCCGGTCCATGCGGAGTGACCCCGGTCCATGCGGAGTGACCCCGGTCCATGCGGAGTGACCCCAGTCCGTGTCTCGGAGTGACCCCAGTCCGTGTCTCGGAGTGACCCCAGTCCGTGTCTCGGAGTGACCCCAGTCCGTGTCTCAGAGTGACCCCAGTCCATGTCTCGGAGTGACCCCAGTCCATGTCTCGGAGTGACCCCAGTCCATGTCTCGGAGTGACCCCAGTCCATGTCTCGGAGTGACCCCAGCCCATGTCTCGGAGTGACCCCAAGCCCTCGAATGAGTGACCCCAAGCCCTGAAGTGACCCCAAGCCCTCGAGTGAGTGACCCCAAGCCCTCGGATCAGTGACCCCAAGCCCTCGAGTGAATGACGCCCTCGAGTGAGTGACCCCAAGCCCTGAAGGAGTGACCCGAAGTCCTCGAGTGAGTGACCCCAAGCCCTGAAGGAGTGACCCGAAGTCCTCGAGTGAATAACGCCCTCGAGTGAGTGACCCCAAGCCCTCGAGTGAGTGACCCCAAGCCCTGAAGGAGTGACCCGAAGTCCTCGAGTGAGTGACCCCAAGCCCTGAAGGAGTGACCCGAAGTCCTCGAGTGAGTGACTTTTTGCCAGTCTGAGTAACTACCCTTAACCCCTACACGCTCTTCTGTTTTGTAGCCAGTTTGCTATCCATTCTGCATAATCTCCTTAAAGTTACAACCAGCAGGTTTGAGTGTCAGACAGCCCTGGCATTGGAGTGTGCAGGTCACTGAACAAGCATCACACCCCCTCCTGTAATGGAGATTACCCGGTTAGCGGGCACAGATTGCTGTTCACACCCCCTCCTGTAATGGAGATTACCCGGTTAGCGGGCACAGATTGCTGTTCACACCCCCTCCTGTAATGGAGATTACCCGGTTAGTGGGCACAGATTGTTGTTCACACCTTGTCCTGTAATGGAGATTACCCGGTTAGTGGGCACAGATTGCTGTTCACACCTTGTCCTGTAATGGAGATTACCTGGTTAGCGGGCACAGATTGCTGTTTACACCTTGTCCTGTAATGGAGATTACCCGGTTAGCGGGCACAGATTGCTGTTCACACCCCCTCCTGTAATGGAGATTACCTGGTTAGCGGGCACAGATTGCTGTTTACACCCCCTCCTGTAATAGAGATTACCCGGTTAGCGGGCACAGATTGCTGTTTACACCCCCTCCTGTAATGGAGATTATCGGTTAGCGGGCACAGATTGCTGTTTACACCCCCTCCTGTAATGGAGATTACCCGGTTAGCGGGCACAGATTGCTGTTGTTTACACTCTCCCTCCAATACACGACAGGGCTGATCCACTCTGAGCAAACTGCATTCTCTGCTCTGGCAGCTGCTGCCTCCTGTCTGTCAGGCACCCACTCTGGGCCTGGCCCGGGTACAGCATGTTAGCAAGCGGCATTATTACAGGTGACAGTCCTCTGATGTACAGAGGTCTGTGTCAGGCAGCGATAAAGAGTTTAATTTTAATATTCCTTTAATCAAGCAGCCACGGCTGTTGTGAAAGGAATGAACAAACTCGATCCAGGCAAAATGCTCCCTGTGCTGAAATCCCAGCAACACAGATTAATACTGAGGACATTAGGAGCGAGAAGGGGATCCTTTTCTTCCAAACGAAGAACGAGTGGTGGAATAAATAAGCTGGGAAAGACGTTGTAAATAGGATGAGAAAATTAGATTTGTTTCTGGAGAGAGAAGGCGTTGAGGGATGTGGGGAGTAGGTGGGTAGATGGTGGTGGATAACATTTTGGTCTATTATTAAGGAGACAGTAACGGAACATTTAGATAAACATAATTTAATAGGACAAAGTCAGCATGGCTTTATGAAGGGGAAGTCATGTCTGACAAATTTGCTTGAGTTCTTTGAGGACATAACGTACAGGGTGGATAAAGGGGAACCAGTGGACGTAGTGTATTTAGACTTCCAGAAGGCATTCGACAAGGTGCCACATAAAAGATTATTGCTCAAGATAAAAAATCACTGGATTGGGGGGAATATTCTGGCATGGGTGGAGGATTGGTTATCTAACAGGAAGCAGAGAGTTGGGATAAATGGTTCATTCTCGGACTGGCAACCAGTAGCCAGTGGTGTTCCGCAGGGGTCGGTGCTGGGTCCCCAACTCTTTACAATCTATATTAACGATTTGGAGGAGGGGACCGAGTGTAACATATCAAAGTTTGCAGATGATACAAAGATGGGAGGGAAAGTAGAAAGTGAGGAGGACATAAAAAACCTACAAGGGGATATAGACAGGCTGGGTGAGTGGGCGGAGATTTGGCAGATGCAATACAATATTGGAAAATGTGAGGTTATGCATTTTGGCAGGAAAAATCAGAGAGCAAGTTATTATCTTAATGGCGAGAAGCTGGAAAGTACTGCAGTACAAAGGGATTTGGGGGTCCTAGTGCAAGAAAATCAAAAAGTTAGTATGCAGGTGCAGCAGGTGATCAAGAAGGCCAACGGAATGTTGGCTTTTATTGCTAGGGGGATAGATTATAAAAACAGGGAGGTATTGCTGCAGTTATATAAGGTATTGGTGAGACCGCACCTGGAATACTGCATACAGTTTTGGTGTCCATACTTAAGAAAAGACATACTTGCTCTCGAGGCAGTACAAAGAAGGTTCACTCGGTTAATCCCGGGGATGAGGGGGTGGACATATGAGGAGAGGTTGAGTAGATTGGGACTCTACTCATTGGAGTTCAGAAGAATGAGAGGCGATCTTATTGAAACATATAAGATTGTGAAGGGGCTTGATCGGGTGGATGCGGTAAGGATGTTCCCAAGGATGGGTGAAACTAGAACTAGGGGGCATAATCTTAGAATAAGGGGCTGCTCTTTCAAAACTGAGATGAGGAGAAACTTCTTCACTCAGAGGGTAGTAGGTCTGTGGAATTTGCTGCCCCAGGAAGCTGTGGAAGCTACATCATTAAATAAATTTAAAACAGAAATAGACAGTTTCCTAGAAGTAAAGGGAATTAGGGGTTACGGGGAGCGGGCAGGAAATTGGACATGAGGCTGAGTTCGGATCGGTCAAGGCCCTGTGGGTGGCGGAGCGGGCCCAGGGGCTGAGTGGCCGGGTCCTGCTCCTACTTCTTGTGTTCTTTAGATTTGAGGTTAGGATCAGATCAGCCATGATCTTATTGAATGGCGGAGCAGGCTCGAGGGGCCGATTGGCCTACTCCTGCTCCTATTTCTTATGTTCCTACGTTCTTATGGGATTAAGGGATATGTGGAGAAAGTGGGATTGAGGAATATGGGGAGAAGGTGGGATTGAGGGATATGGGGAGAAGGTGGGATTGAGGGATATGGGGAGAAGGTGGGATTGAGGGATATGGGGAGAAGGTGGGATTGAGGGATATGTGGAGTAGCTGGGGTTGAGGGATATGTGGAGTAGGTGGGATTGAGAGAGATGGGGAGAAGGTGGGGTTGAGGGAGATGGGGAGTAGGTGGGATTGAGAGAGATGGGGAGTAGGTGGGATTGAGGGAGATGGGGAGTAGGTGGGATTGAGGGAGATGGGGAGTAGGTGGGATTGAGGGAGATGGGGAGTAGGTGGGATTGAGGGAGATGGGGAGTAGGTGGGATTGAGAGATGAGAGATGGGGAGTGGGTGGGATTGAGGGAGATGGGGAGTGGGTGGGATTGAGAGAGATGGGGAGTAGGTGGGATTGAGAGAGATGGGGAGTAGGTGGGATTGAGAGAGATGGGGAGTAGGTGGGATTGAGAGAGATGGGGAGTAGGTGGGATTGAGAGAGATGGGGAGTGGGTGGGATTGAGGGAGATGGGGAGTGGGTGGGATTGAGGGAGATGTGGAGTGGGTGGGATTGAGGGAGTTGTGGAGTGGGTGGGATTGAGGGAGATGTGGAGTGGGTGGGATTGAGGGATATGGTGAGAAGGTGGGATTGATGTTTGAAAAAGCGATGGGATGTTGGGCAGAATGTTCCAGCTCTTCAATGAAAACAATTGCTGTCCAGAATAGATAATATGTCTTCTCTGTTTTATTTTAGTCTCGATTGGGAAGTCAGAGTGATGCGATTGCCATCCAGTCCATCCGGAACGTGCGAGGGAACAGTTTCTGTGTTGACTGTGACACACCGAGTGAGTATTCTGCAGGACGGTGCTGAGTCCCACAGTGCAGGACTGTAATGAGTCCCACAGTGCAGGACTGTAATGAGTCCCACAGTGCAGGACTGTAATGAGGCCCACAGTGCAGGACTGTAATGAGGCCCACAGTGCAGGACTGTAATGAGGCCCACAGTGCAGGACTGTAATGAGGCCCACAGTGCAGGACTGTAATGAGGCCCACAGTGCAGGTCTGTAATGAGGCCCACAGTGCAATGAGTCCCACAGTGCAGGACTGTAATGAGTCCCACAGTGCAGGACTGTAATGAGGCCCACAGTGCAGGACTGTAATGAGTCCCACAGTGCAGGACTGTAATGAGGCCCACAGTGCAGGACTGTAATGAGGCCCACAGTGCAGGACTGTAATGAGGCCCACAGTGCAGGACTGTAATGAGTCCCACAGTGCAGGACTGTAATGAGTCCCACAGTGCAGGACTGTAATGAGGCCCACAGTGCAGGACTGTAATGAGGCCCACAGTGCAGGACTGTAATGAGACCCACAGTGCAGGACTGTAATGAGGCCCACAGTGCAGGACTGTAATGAGGCCCACAGTGCAGGACTGTAATGAGGCCCACAGTGCAGGACTGTAATGAGGCCCACAGTGCAGGACTGTAATGAGGCCCACAGTGCAGGACTGTAATGAGGCCCACAGTGCAGGACTGTAATGAGGCCCACAGTGCAGGACTGGGAGCTGTTCCGACTAGAGAAGCTGATGGGTCCACTCCGGGATCGATCAGTTTACTCCAGTGAAGGTTTGGAGCCTGCACAAGGCCTCAAAGGGACTCAATCCAAATCCTAATTGGCTTGAGTTTACTGAGGCCTTTCGGGGTGTAAATGGGGAAATTTCCCGGAGAAATCTGGGACCTACTCCCGACCTTGATGTAGGTGGCGGATGGAAGCCCTGCGAATGGCCTGACTGGGCAGACTCCCGGCTCACATCATGCCCGCTCCCCCCCACCCCCCGACCGGCCATGACACTACTGCCTCTGCCAGGCTGTGGATCTCAGGGCCACTGCATCGAGCTGCTTGCTGAAGCGCCCCTGGCCCACTCCAGTGATACAGGCAGCGACTGCGCCCCACTTGCTTGCACTGATTTTGAAAGCCGGTGATGGGTGAATGTCTCCACACTTCTCCCACAGATCCCGACTGGGCCAGCTTGAACCTTGGAGCTCTGATCTGCATAGAATGTTCCGGCATCCACCGGAACCTCGGCACGCACCTGTCGCGAGTGCGCTCCCTTGACCTTGACGACTGGCCTGTCGAACTCATCATGGTGATGACGGGAATCGGAAACACCATGGCCAACAGTGTGTGGGAGGACTCGGTGCAGGGGCTGATCAAACCCAACCAGGACAGCAGCAGGTACGGCACGGGACCGCGCGGCGCAGGCTCGGCACGGGATCCGCGCGGCGCAGGCTCGGCACGGGATCCGCGAGCGCAGGCTCGGCACGGGATCCGCGAGCGCAGGCTCGGCACGGGACCACGCGGCGCAGGCTCGGCACGTGACCGCGCGGCGCAGGCTCGGCACGTGACCGCGCGGAGCAGGCTCGGCACGGGATCCACGAGCGCAGGCTCGGCACGGGACCGCGCGGCGCAGGCTCGGCACGTGATCGCGCGACGCAGGCTCGGCACGGGATCCACGAGCGCAGGCTCGGCACGGGACCGCGCGGCGCAGGCTCGGCACGGGACCGCGCAGCGCAGGCTCGGCACGGGATCCGCGAACGCAGGCTCGGCACGGGAGACCAACACGCTGCCCGATCCAGTAACACGGGTTCCTTCAGGGTTCTTGGTCCTGCGCTGTGTTGTAACTGGTTCTGATCGAGTAAATAAGAAGAACCTGTTTCCAATGGCAGGAGGGTCGGTAACCAGAGGACACGGATTTAAAGTAATTCGCAAAAGAACCAGAGGCAGGGCTGATTAGAATTTGTTTTACGCAGCGAGTTGTTGTGATCTGGAATGCGCTGCTTGAAAGGGCGGTGGAAGCAGATTCAATAGTAACTTTCAAAAGGGAATTGGATAAATACTTGCAGGGATTTGGGGAAAGAGCGAGGGGAGTGGGACTAATTGGAGAGCTCCGATGGGCCGAATGGCCTCCTTCAGTGCTGTATCATTTTTGATTCTTGCATGTTGATGTTTGAAGCTTGGCTGGGAGATGCACTCCATGAGAATGAGGAGCTGTATAGTTTTTGAGATGCATCTGTCGATGGTTTTCATCCGTTTGGGGTGCAGTAACCCAGTGGTCTGGTCCTGGATTAGCGACCCACAGGCCGCGAGTTCACATCCCACTGTGCCAAGTTGTGAATTGAATAAATCTGGCAATTTGTGGCATCCGGAAAAATTATCTTGAAAACTGCCGGATTGTGGTAAAAACCCAACTGGGTCACTGATGTCCTTCAGGGAAGGGAACCCGCCGCCCCCTCCCCGGACTAGGCTACACGTGACTCCAGTCCCACTCTGTGATCGACTGAGGCTAACTCGGGATGGGCAGTAAAGGCAGCCTTGCCCCAGTGTTGCCCACATTCGATGTTTCTCGGTTGGTTGTGCAGGAACACCTCAGGCAGCCGGTCTCCACCTAGGGGTGGAGAATGGTGTGTGTTTGAGGGTCAGCTGTTGGGAGCATGTGTCGGTGATTGTGTGTGTGCACTGGTGAGTTCAGGGAGGGGAGGCTCCTGAGGATTGTGTGCGGTTTCCCGAGAGAGGATACTGAGGAATGTTGGGGGAGGGGCCTACCTTGTCTCGCCAGAAGAGCTTTTGCAAGGTTATCGATACAGGCAGAGCAATATTAAACCCGACACATAGGAACAGAAATAGGCCATTCAGACCCTCATGCCTGTTCCATCAAGGTACAGGGTAAATGAAATCACTTACAAATTGCAGTGAGGTATTGGCGGAAACAGAATCCTTCTCATCATTGAGAGGGATCAGGGCTCGCACTGGAACTGCACCCTGCTCGTTTGGGTCTCGGATACGCCGGTGCTGTAGCTACTTGTGTGCATCTGTCTTTCAGCTATTGGTAGAGTATTGGACTGTCCTGTGTACTGCCAGTATCCATACACATCTTCTCAAACACACGCTCATCAACATTTTATTCCAGCTGGGTGAAATTGACTCAAAATTGGCGACCAATTAATTGGAAAGAGGGGGCACCGATGGACTTCTCATCTTTCGGATGAGATGTTAAACCGAGGCCCCGTCTGTCCTCTCAGGTGGATGTAAAAGATCCCACAGCACTTTCCGAAGATGAGCAGGGGAGTTCTCCCCGGTGTCCTGGGGCCAATATTTATCCCTCAACCAACATCACTAAAACTGATTATCTGGTCATTGTCACATTGCTGTTTGTGGGATCTTGCTGCGTGCAAATTGGTTGCCGTGTTTCCCACATTACAACAGTGACTACACTTCAAAAAGTACTTCACTGGCTGTGGAGCGCTCTGGGACATCCTGAGGTTGTGAGAGGCGCTGGAGAAATGCAAGTCTTTCTTTCTTTAGTACTGCCCTTCTCATTAACTGCAGCTCACTATATGTGGATTGCAGCGAGTGGACTGTTTCTGCCAAATGGAAGTGCCTGTCCCCTCAGAAGTACTGCAATGTGTAACATGTGCCCTGCGATCCACTCCCCACACCATTGAAATAAGGACAATGAGGGGAGCAGCTTCACCACACGGACTGCAGCGGTTCAAGGAGACGGCCCACCACCACCTCCTCAGGTCAACTCGGGATGGGCAGTAAATGCTGGCCTTGCCAGCGCTGCCCATAGCCTGAGAACAGATTAAAAAATGTAAGATTAATTCTGTCCCAGCAAACTGGTGTAGTTTGTACCCGTGGAGTTAATCATCAGCAGAACCTGTGGTGTCGGAGGGGCTGTTTGGTGGTTTTCTCTCACAGTTTCATTTAAGCCTCAATAACTGCCAGCCTAAGAGGGTGATCCTATTAATCTTGTCAGTAAGTAATCAATAGAGATAATTCTCTGAATTAAGACGCCTTGGGGACTCGCAGGCTTTCTCTGCAGTCTGTGTAACCATTGCGCTGCTGCAGGTTGGTGGTGAGGGCTGGGTTTAAAGTGCTGGAGGGACAGCAGCAGCACCAGTTGTCTCGAGGAGGAAGCTTCCCCTGGCATTGCTCCGACTGGTGTCTCGGGCCCAGATTGTCATTAATGGTTCATTTCTCCTTCGCAGCCTGCTCAGGGCCGAGGTGTGGCACCCAACAGGTGGTCAGAACAAAAGGAGAGATTTAACCGATCAGCCCCACCTACCCGCCTTCTCCCCATATCCCCAAACCCCGCCTTCTCCCCATATCCCCAAATCCCACCTACCCGCCTTCTCCCCATATCCCCAAATCCCACCTACCCACCTTCTCCCCAAATCCCCAAACCCCACCTACCCGCCTTCTCCCCATATCCCCAAACCCCACCTACCCGCCTTCTCCCCATATCCCCAAACCCCACCTACCCACCTGTTCACCATATTCTTTAACCCTATTTCTTACTCTACTTTTTGTCTCTCCCGATCACACCCTGTCCCACTGTCCCATTTAACACACACTGTAACCCATCGATCTCCTCCCCAGCCGGAACTCCAGACCTTTCTCTCTTCCCCCAACCTGTACAATTCCTATGACGGAGAGAGCAGATATCAGACAGACATTCAGACACCTTTCACAGATGTAGACACCCCGACCCTACGTACACTGAATCGGAAAGCTCTCCTTGCACACTCACTGAATCGTAAAGCCCTCCTTGCGCACTTGCTGAAATGGAGAGCAATCCTTGAACACTCGCTGAAACGGAGAGCGATCCTTGCACACTCGCTGAAAAGGAGAGCGATCCTCGCACACTCGCTGAATTGGAGAGCCCTCCTTGCACACTTGCTGACTTGGAAATCCCCACCTGTCAGACACACACACATTTACACTTTCACCTAGTGATAGTGAGGACGTACCACACTTGCTTCCAGTTCTGCACCTTTCCCTGAGCTGATGGAGTTCAGAAAGCGTGTGGTCGGTCTGATTCTACATTTATTCATGTAATTTGTGATGGATGAGGTTGGTGTCATGAGCCCAAGCTAGCGGTTTGATCTAATGCCACGCTGGTAATTAACGACACAATTACGGTGTTAACTCTGACCCCCTGGCACGGCCCCGGGACCCAGCGGGACTGAGTCACAGATCTGTCACTGTAATAGTTTAGATGGACCTGGCTTGGTGCTGGGGGACACACAGACATTAGTGGAGCCGCACACTTTGTACGTTAAACGCTGCTGAGAAATTCCAGTTGTCAGTGGCTGTCATGTTTTTTTTTAAAAGATAGCTTTCTCGTCTCCGCTCTGTATTTCAGCTCTCAATCTAGAATCCTGTTAAAGACATGTTCAGCCCTGATCCTTCAGAGTAACAAGGCACTAAACAAGGCTATAATAGCTACAAAGTGGGGAGAAAACCTTTGCGGTCTTCTCATTTATTTCCAGTTGTGTTTGTTCTACGAATGTAGTTCATTAAATGGGCTGATGGGATGAGCATCTCAGGGGCTGTAGAATTAATATAGTTACCAGATTATCTCCAAGCCCTGATCCCTGTTGTAGGATATTTAATGGGTAATGTACTGGCTCACTGGGATACAGCTCCATGCCCACTGGTCACTCTCTGCTCCCTGCCCACTGGTCACTCTGCTCCATGCCCACTGGTCACTCTGCTCCATGCCCACTGGTCACTCTCTGCCCTGTGCCCACTGGTCACTCTCTGCTCACTGCCCACTGGTCACTCCCTGCTCTGTGCCCACTGGTCACTCTCTGCTCCCTGCCCACTGGTCACTCTCTGCTCCGTGCCCACTGGTCACTCTCTGCTCCGTGCCCACTGGTCACTCTCTGCTCCCTGCTCACTGGTCACTCCCTGCTCCGTGCCCACTGGTCACTCCCTGCTCCATGCCCACTGGTCACTCCCTGCTCCGTGCCCACTGGTCAATCTGCTCCCTGCCCACTGGTCACTCTCCTCACTAAAGTCTCCATTATTCATCTTCAGCCACATCTGAACCCAATCCTGCCTCAAACAACAGCTGCACTTTCCAGCAGAGTTCACTGAACAGCAGTCTGGGCACTGAGGCCCACTAGCCCAGGGGCACTGAGGCCCACTAGCCCAGGGGCACTGAGGCCCACTAGCCCAGGGCACTGAGGCCCACTAGCCCAGGGGCACTGAGGCCCACTAGCCCAGGACACTGAATCCCATTAGCCCAGGGCACTGAGGCCCACTAGCCCAGGGGCACTGAGGACCACTAGCCCAGGACACTGAATCCCATTAGCCCAGGGCACTGAGGCCAATTAGCCCAGGGCACTGAGGCCCACTAGCCCAGGGGCACTGAGGCCCACTAGCCCAGGGCACTGAGGCCCACTAGCCCAGGGGCACTGAGGCCCACTAGCCCAGGGCACTGAGGCCCAGGGGCACTGAGGCCCACTAGCCCAGGGCACTGAGGCCCACTAGCCCAGGGCACTGAGGCCCACTAGCCCAGGGGCACTGAGGCCCACTAGCCCAGGGCACTGAGGCCCACTAGCCCAGGGCACTGAGGCCCACTAGCCCAGGGGCACTGAGGCCCATTGCAGTGAAAAAGAAAATGAAAGACTTACATTTCTACAGCACCTTTCATGACCACTGGCGTCCCAAAGCGCTTCACATCAATGAAGTACTTTTTGAAGTGTTGTAATGTCGGAAACGCGGCAGCCAATTTTCGCACAGCAAGCTCCCACAAACAGTAATGATTTAATGACCAGATCATCTTTTATTTAAGTGATGTTGGTTGAGGGACAAATATTGGCCGGGACACTGGGGATAACGCCCCTGCTGTTCTTTGAAATAGTAAATAAGATTTTTTACGTTCATCTGAGAGCAATCGGGGCCGTGAAAGACGGCACCTCCGACAGTGCAGCACTCCCTCAGCACTGCACTGGAGTGTCAGCCTTGTGCTCAGGTCTCTGGATTGGGACTTGAACTCAGAACCTTCTGACTCAGACACCAGGGTGCTACCCACTGAGCCACAGCTGACACAGTGTCCCAACCACTGCTGCTATTAAGATCAGCTAACTCCGTAAAGACCGAGAAATGGAGGAAGGATCTCTGTTTCTTATGTGTCAGTCCCAAGGGCCCTTGTGTTAATGACCACTGCTTAATCTCTGACTTCACAGGAACTGAAACCTGCAATTGGACTGAAAATTAGAAAAAGGAAATTTAATAAAGTGGTGTGTAAATTGGAGAATTGTGATGTGGTGGTTTTGATGCTGAGTGAGAAGCTGCGGATGTGAAAGTCTCCTCTCTGGGTGATGTCCGTTCACCTCTGTGACTAGGGTTCCGGTCCAATCTCCTCTTGCCCATAGGGCTCCCAGTAACAGGAGCAGACGTGCCTTGTCCTGGGTCTCTCACCCTCGGTGTACAACATCAAGCTGCTCACAAGCCACATCTGCTTCAAACAAACAAGAAAAGCAATGCTTTTTACATCAGAATAAAAACTAATGAGGCGATTTTTAATGAGTTAAATCAAAGAACCTTGTAAATGCATTAAATGCTAGGTGCTCACACAGTCAGCTACTTTACTGCTTTTATACTTCAGTTTTGAGTGATCACTAGTCAGTTGTTTATGTTCAGGGTGTGTTGAGGATGGCGATGGGCCGTGTGTACTAAACCACCAGGCTGTGTAGCACTGGGTCACGACAGACCCCAAGGTCCCAGTTCCAACCCCAGTCTGTGAGGAGTTAGCCGATAGCAGCAGGGGCCGCACATTTAGACACAGTGATTACTGGGTTAGAGAGAGGGGAAATCAGCCAGGGTTCCTGCTCCTGATCACTGCCCAGTGATTCCTGGGTTAGAGAGAGAGGGGAAATCAGCCAGGGTTCCTGCTCCTGATCACTGCCCAGTGACCCCTGGGCTAGAGAGAGGGGAATTCAGCCAGGGTTCCTGCTCCTGATCACTGCCCAGTGACCCCTGGGTTAGAGAGAGGGGGAAATCAGCCAGGGTTCCTGCTCCTGATCACTGCCCAGTGACCCCTGGGTTAGAGAGAGGGGGAAATCAGCCAGGGTTCCTGCTCCTGATCACTGTCCAGTGACCCCTGGGTTAGAGAGAGGGGAAATCAGCCAGGGTTCCTGCTCCTGATCACTGCCCAGTGATTCCTGGGTTAGAGAGAGGGGGAAATCAGCCAGGGTTCCTGCTCCTGATCACTGCCCAGTGACCCCTGGGTTAGAGAGAGGGGGAAATCAGCCAGGGTTCCTGCTCCTGATCACTGTCCAGTGACCCCTGGGTTAGAGAGAGGGGAAATCAGCCAGGGTTCCTGCTCCTGATCACTGCCCAGTGATTCCTGGGTTAGAGAGAGGGGAAATCAGCCAGGGTTCCTGCTCCTGATCACTGCCCAGTGACCCCTGGGCTAGAGAGAGGGGAATTCAGCCAGGGTTCCTGCTCCTGATCACTGCCCAGTGACCCCTGGGTTAGAGAGAGGGGGAAATCAGCCAGGGTTCCTGCTCCTGATCACTGCCCGGTGACCCCTGGGTTAGAGAGAGGGGAAATCAGCCAGGGTTCCTGCTCCTGATCACTGCCCAGTGACCCCTGGGTTAGAGAGAGGGGAAATCAGCCAGGGTTCCTGCTCCTGATCACTGTCCAGTGACCTCTGGGTTAGAGAGAGGGGAAATCAGCCAGGGTTCCTGCTCCTGATCACTGCCCAGTGACCCCTGGGTTAGAGAGAGGGGAAATCAGCCAGGGTTCCTGCTCCTGATCACTGCCCAGTGACCCCTGGGTTAGAGAGAGGGGAAATCAGCCAGGGTTCCTGCTCCTGATCAGTGCCCAGTGAGCCCTGGGTTAGAGAGAGGGGAAATCAGCCAGGGTTCCTGCTCCTGATCACTGTCCAGTGACCCCTGGGTTAGAGAGAGGGGAAATCAGCCAGGGTTCCTGCTCCTGATCACTGCCCAGTGACCCCTGGGTTAGAGAGAGGGAAAAATCAGCCAGGGTTCCTGCTCCTGATCACTGTCCAGTGACCTCTGGGTTAGAGAGAGGGGAAATCAGCCAGGGTTCCTGCTCCTGATCACTGCCCAGTGACCCCTGGGTTAGAGAGAGGGGAAATCAGCCAGGGTTCCTGCTCCTGATCACTGCCCAGTGACCCCTGGGTTAGAGAGAGGGGAAATCAGCCAGGGTTCCTGCTCCTGATCACTGTCCAGTGACCCCTGGGTTAGAGAGAGGGGAAATCAGCCAGGGTTCCTGCTCCTGATCAGTGCCCAGTGAGCCCTGGGTTAGAGAGAGGGGAAATCAGCCAGGGTTCCTGCTCCTGATCACTGTCCAGTGACCCCTGGGTTAGAGAGAGAGGAAATCAGCCAGGGTTCCTGCTCCTGATCACTGTCCAGTGACCCCTGGGTTAGAGAGAGGGGAAATCAGCCAGGGTTCCTGCTCCTGATCACTGCCCAGTGACCCCTGGGTTAGAGAGAGGGGGAAATCAGCCAGGGTTCCTGCTCCTGATCACTGCCCAGTGACCCCTGGGTTAGAGAGTGGGGAAATCAGCCAGGGTTCCTGCTCCTGATCACTGCCCAGTGACCCCTGGGTTAGAGAGAGGGGAAATCAGCCAGGGTTCCTGCTCCTGATCACTGCCCAGTGAGCCCTGGGTTAGAGAGAGGGGAAATCAGCCAGGGTTCCTGTTCCTGATCACTGTCCAGTGACCCCTGGGTTAGAGAGAGGGGAAATCAGCCAGGGTTCCTGCTCCTGATCACTGTCCAGTGACCCCTGGGTTAGAGAGAGGGGAAATCAGCCAGGGTTCCTGCTCCTGATCACTGTCCAGTGACCTCTGGGTTAGAGAGAGGGGAAATCAGCCAGGGTTCCTGCTCCTGATCACTGCCCAGTGACCCCTGGGTTAGAGAGAGGGGAAATCAGCCAGGGTTCCTGCTCCTGATCACTGCCCAGTGACCCCTGGGTTAGAGAGAGGGGAAATCAGCCAGGGTTCCTGCTCCTGATCATAGTCCAGTGACCCCTGGGGTTAGAGAGAGGGGAAATCAGCCAGGGTTCCTGCTCCTGATCACTGCCCAGTGACCCCTGGGTTAGAGAGAGGGGAAATCAGCCAGGGTTCCTGCTCCTGATCACTGCCCAGTGACCCTGCTGGAAAGTACATGTGCGGACAGAAGCAGGTTCGGCCGACTAGCCTGCGGGCACTCACTGTCTGGGCTCGTACAGGGAAATGGTCACTTGGCTCAGGCACTGGTGATCTCCTGGTACCCATGGAACGTTCCCCACAAAGGGTCAGGGGAGGGAGAGAATTGTGAGCGGGACTGGCAATGAGAATCCAGTGGCCAGAGGGTTAATTGATGCTGAGTAAATTAGAATTGTTGGTATAATTTTACTACAGACCCTAATGGATGTAGAAGCAGAATCCCTTTAATTATCGGAGAGGTATTACTGTATTCCCCTGACAGCCTTAATTAACTGCAGGGAATGTTGTCAGTTAGTGTTGGAGCGAGAGTGTCTGTCTGCCCTACTACATTCGTCTTGCCCTCCTCATTAATCTCCTCACCTCTGCTCTCCTATCTCTGTAGCGATATTGCTCGCCATCTCTCATCCTTTGCAGCTTTCGTGTCAGGCAGGTCGGCACACTCCAGCCCTGTGGGCGAGACAGTAAATAGTTCTGATCAGCGCCTTCCACTTCATTTCAGAACTGATTTCCCAACCTGTCCCCTCGCGGGTGTGTCTGGTAATGAGGTCTGAATCGTTAACCCTCTACTGCCACTGCCGTGCCAATGGTTCCCGGGATACCCCGAGAGCTCGGGACAGCCCCAAGTCACCATGGTTACACCACATCCTGGAATACCCAGGGGAAGGACCGAGGCCCCACGATGCAGGACACCAGGGGAAGGGCCGAGGCCCCACGGTGCAGTGATACCAGGGGAAGGACTGAGGCCCCACGGTGCAGGACACCAGGGGAAGGGCCGAGACCCCACGGTGCAGGACACCAGGGGAAGGGCCGAGACCCCACGGTGCAGGACACCAGGGGAAGGGCCGAGACCCCACGGTGCAGGGCACCAGGGGAAGGACCGAGGCCCCACGGTGCAGGGCACCAGGGGAAGGACCGAGGCCCCACGGTGCAGGGCACCAGGGGAAGGACCGAGGCCCCACGGTGCAGGACACCAGGGGAAGGACCGAGGCCCCACGGTGCAGGACACCAGGGGAAGGGCCGAGGCCCCACGGTGCAGGACACCAGGGGAAGGGCAGGGCCGAGACCCCACGGTGCAGGACACCAGGGGAAGGGCCGAGGCCCCACGGTGCAGGACACCAGGGGAAGGGCCGAGGCCCCACGGTGCAGGACACCAGGGGAAGGGCCGAGGCCCCACGGTGCAGGACACCAGGGGAAGGGCCGAGGCCCCACGGTGCAGGACACCAGGGGAAGGGCCGAGACCCCACGGTGCAGTGATACCAGGGGAAGGGCCGAGGCCCCACGGTGCAGGACATCACCAAAGATTAAATGAGTAAGAGAGAAAACTACATAAATGAGGACCTGCCGATTAGATGACAAAAAGCTTGAGATTGAAAGGCCTGCAGATTGTAGGAATGGGACCGAGGGAGCGGAGGAGTGTTTCAGGTGTTAGACTGGGAAAGAATGAGTTAGAATAATGAGTCCTGATTTCAGCACAGTGAGGAGGAAGTGTGTATAGAACGTCGTGTTTGAAATGGGGAACAAGAGAGGGAATTTCAGAGTAGGAGTGTTAGTAAAATCGAGAAAGACATGAAAGGTCTTGACTGGGACAGAGATTGCAAGCTGCAGGCAAGAGGCTTTTCCTGAAACCTGTCCTGGGTGCAAGGGTACAAGTGACTGCAAGATCCCATTCCGATTAATCCTGCTATGGAATAATCGTGCTGAAGCCCCTGCAGTGCCTCCCCAATCCTGCTGATTAACAGCTGAATTATGTGGTAAGGTTAAATTGGAAGCAGGAAACTGTGAATGACACAAAGACTCTTCTCTGTTGGGGTGAATCCTGGCGGTTTGTCTGTGTCAGGTCCCATGTGATCTCTCCCTGCCATCAGTCATTCACGCTCCTTCTCCCAGTGCCGTGCGCTCCATATCCCAAGCTTGACCCTTTTGCTGATTACAGACAATTAATGTTTGGTTAAATTCTAATCTACTGTTTCCCCAACCTTCGCTTGCTGACCCCGCTTTAATTAGTCTGCTTCCTTCACACAGGAAGTTTTACTCTGCACCCTGCCTTTTTAATTTTGTTCCTTTGCCTCTCACCTTGTTAATTTAATTACTCAGCCCTGTGCCTGGCCTCCTTGCATTACTAATGAGATCTGTGTCTCTTACGCACTCCGAGGCTCGTTAATCCTCTGGGGTCCCGGCGAGCGGAGCAGTATTACAATTCTCGCATACTTTTATATAGTCGATAGTTTTATTTCTTCAGCGATTTTCCCCATCTCTTCTGAGGCATTGACTCTCACTGGGGTACAGTTCCACAGACACTGACTCTCACTGGGGTACGGGTTCCGCAGACACTGACTCTCACTGGGGTACGGGTTCCACAGACACTGACTCTCACTGTGGGTACAGTTCCACAGACACTGACTCTCACTGGGGTACAGTTCCACAGACACTGACTCTCACTGGGGTACAGTTCCACAGACACTGACTCTCACTGTGGGTACAGTTCCACAGACACTGACTCTCACTGGGGTACAGTTCCACAGAAACTGACTCTCACTGGGGTACGGGTTCCGCAGACACTGACTCTCTCGGGATACAATTCCACAGACACTGACTCTCACTGGGGTACAGTTCCACAGACACTGACTCTCACTGGGGTACAGTTCCACAGACACTGACTCTCACTGGGGTACGGGTTCCGCAGACACTGACTCTCACTGGGGTATAGTTCCACAGACACTGACTCTCACTGGGGTACTTATCCACAGACACTGACTCTCACTGGGGTACGGGTTCCACAGACACTGACTATCACCTTGGGTACAGTTCCACCGACACTGACTCTCACTGGGGTACAGTTCCACAGAAATTGACTCTCACTGGGGTACAGTTCCACCGACACTGACTCTCACTGGGGTACAGTTCCACAGACACTGACTCTCACTGGGGTACAGTTCCACCGACACTGACTCTCACTGGGGTACGGGTTCCACAGACACTGACTCTCACTGGGATACGGGTTCCACAGACACTGACTCTCACTGGGGTACAGTTCCACAGACACTGACTCTCACTGGGGTATAGTTCCGCAGGCACTGACTCTCACTGGGGTACAGTTCCACAGACACTGACTCTCACTGGGGCACGGGTTCCACAGACACTGACTCTAACTGGGGTTCGGGTTCCACACCCACTGACTCTCACTGGGGTACGGGGTCCACACCCACTGACTCTCAGTGGGGTATGGGTTCCACACATGCTGACTCTCACTGGGGTACGGGTTCCACACACACTGACTCTCACTGGGATACAGTTCCACAGACACTGACTCTCAGTGGGGTACAGTTCCGCAGACACTGACTCTCACATAGAAACATAGAAACATAGAATCTAGGAGCAGGAGTAGGCCATTCGGCCCGTCGAGCCTGCTCCACCATTCAATACGATCATGGCTGATCATCCAAATCCAGTACCCTGTCCCTGCTTTAATCCCCACAGTACACATATCCCACCCTTCCCCCGTAACCCCACGTATTTAATTACCCCTAACATATCCCATCCTATCCCCATAACCCCACATATTTAATCCCCCCCTAACACTAAGGGTCAATTTATCATAGCCAAATCAACCTAACCCGCACATTTTTGGACTGACTCACGGGATACAGTTTCACAGACACTGACTCTCACTGGGGTACAGTTCCACAGACACTGACTCTCTCGGGATACAATTTCACAGACACTGACCTTCACTGGGGTACGGGTTCCACAGACACTGACTCTCACTGGGGTACAGTTCCACGGACACTGACTCTCACTGGGGTATGGGTTCCACAGACACTGACTCTCACTGGGGTATGGGTTCCACAGACACTGACTCTCACTGGGGTACAGGTTCCACAGACACTGACTCTCACTGGGGTACGGGTTCCACAGACACTGACTCTCACTGGGGTATGGGTTCCACAGACACTGACACTCACTGGGGTACGGGTTCCACAGACACTGACTCTCACTGGGGTATAGTTCCACAGACACTGACTCTCACTGGGGTACAGTTCCAGAGACACTGACTGTCACGGGGTACAGTTCCACCGACACTGACTCTCACTGGGGTACAGTTCCACACACACTGACTGTCACGGGGTACAGTTCCACCGACACTGACTCTCACTGGGGTATAGTTCCACAGACACTGACTCTCACTGGGGTACAGTTTCACAGATACTGACTCTCACTGGGGTACGGGTTCCACACACACTGACTCTCACTGGGGTACAGTTCCACAGACACTGACTCTCACTGGGGTACAGTTCCACAGACACTGACTCTCACTGGGGTACGGGTTCCACAGACACTGACTCTCACTGGGGTACAGTTCCACAGACACTGACTCTCACTGGGGTACAGTTCCACAGACACTGACTCTCACTGGGATACAGTTCCACAGACACTGACTCTTTCTGGGATACAGTTCCACAGTCACTGACTCTCACTGGGGTACAGTTCCACAGACACTGACTCTCACTGGGATACAGTTCCACAGACACTGACTCTCACTGGGATACGGGTTCCACAGTCACTGACTCTCACTGGGGTACAGGTTCCACAGACACTGACTCTCACTGGGATACAGTTCCACAGTCACTGACTCTCACTGGGGTACAGTTCCACAGACACTGACTCTCACTGGGATACAGTTCCACAGACACTGACTCTCACTGGGATACAGTTCCACAGTCACTGACTCTCACTTGGAGGAGGGGACTGAAGGGTGGATCAGTAAATTTGCTGATGACACCAAGATTGGTGGAGTAGTGGATGAGGTGGAGGGCAGTTGTAGGCTGCAAAGAGACATTGATAGGATGCAGAGCTGGGCCGAAAAATGGCAGATGGAATTTAACCCTGATAAGTGCGAGGTGATTCATTTTGGTAGGGCAAATTTGAATAAGGATTACAGGGTCAACGGCAGGGTTCTGAGGAACGTGGAGGAGCAGAGGGATCTGGGGGTTCATATCACAGATCTCTGAAGGTTGCCACTCAAGTGGATAGAGCAGTAAAGAAGGCCTATGGTGTGTTGGCGTTTATTAACAGAGGGTTTGAGTTTAAGAACCGTGAGGTTATGCTGCAACTGTACAGGACCTTGGTGAGACCACATTTGGAATATTGTGTGCAGTTCTGGTCACCTCACTATAGGAAGGACGTGGAAGCATTGGAAAGAGTGCAAAGGAGATTTACCAGGATGCTGCCTGGTTTGGGGGGGAGGTCTTATGAGGAAAGATTGAGGGAGTTGGGGCTTTTCTCTTTAGAGCGGAGGAGGATGAGAGGCGACTTAATAGAGGTTTATAAGATGATGAGGGGGATAGATAGAGTGGATGTTCAGAGACTATTTCCTCGGGTAGAGGCAGCTGTTACAAGGGGGCATAACTATAAGGTGCATGGGGGGAGATATAGAAGGGATGTCCGAGGTAGATTCTTTACTCAGAGAGTGGTTGGGGTGTGGAATGGACTGCCTGCTGTGATAGTGGAGTCGGACACTTTAGGAACTTTCAAGCGGTTATTGGATAAGCACATGGAGCACACCAGAGTGATAGGGAGTGTGATAGCTTGATCTTGGTCTCGGACAATGCTCGGCACAACATCGAGGGCCGAAGGGCCTGTACTGTGCTGTACTGTTCTATGTTCTATGTTCTATGTTCCACAGACACTGACTCTCACTGGGATACAGTTCCACAGTCACTGACTCTCACTGGGGTACAGTTCCACACACACTGACTCTCACTGGGGTACAGGTTCCACAGACACTGACTCTCACTGGGATACAGTTCCACAGTCACTGACTCTCACTGGGGTACAGGTTCCACAGACACTGACTGTTGTGAGGTTGTGGTTATATTTGTGTCCGGACTTTTCACACTTCAGCCGATCGTACGCTCACCACTCATATACACACTTATAGCTGACAAAACCCGCTCATCAATTAACACAGACCTCGGCCACTACAGGCCGATCGGATCCTGCCGGATGGGAGGGGGTAAAAAGCTCTGAAAACGTCATTGCAGGAGGCTTCACAGGAATCGGGGAAAAGAATCTTTTGGGAAGTGTTCATTCCAGCTCTTAGCAACCTTTGATGGTCCGAGCTCTTGCTGGGAAGCCAGCATTCTGTGCAAGTTTATAGTGTGCCGTGCACCTCCCCAGACTCGGGGAAGCACGGCCCCCTGCCGAGGAGGAGAGCTTTTGTTTGGGACTCTCTTCCCTCTAAGGGCCTGGTACCGTGTCCGACGGGGCTGTAAAGTTGTAAGACAGAGTTTGGATTGTGGCCGGGATTGTGCGAAGACCCTTTTGTTCTTGATGAGAGGATGCAGTTTGCCCCTAGCTGTGGCCATTCAGCTGGGAGCTCTGGGGGGGAGGAGGCTGCTCATTCCGGGCCCTATTGTACCTCTCATTTACACCACTTCCTCTCGCTCCTCGGGCCTCACTCGGCTGGCCGTTCTTGGTTGGCAGTTTATTTAAACGTGGGGCTGCTATCAGGATGCAAGATTGGGGAACGAGACCACAGTGTGATGTGCTGTGAATGTGGGCCGGAGCTCGGGATAGGGGCGGTGGGGTTTAATGGAAATGTTTCCCATCCGGAATTAACCCTTTGAGGACTGGAGGAGTAATTCTGCTACAGGTTTTCTTTGCTGATGATTTTTCAGACTGAGTGCAGGAATTTGTGGGATGGTGTTCCCATCAATATTCCCTCTAAATTTTTTTGTGTGTGCGGTCCCTTTAACTGGCTGCGCGGTCCTTTCAAATTTTCGCGCATGCGCAGTTTCTCCCACATAAGAGGCGTTGGCCGGCCTGCACAAGACCTCCAGACTGGCCTCGCAGCTTAGTGGGAACATTGGTTCCCATAATTCTGGAGTGAGCCATTTGGAGGCCGTGGGATGTCCATCGGGGGATGACCATCGGGAGATGACCATCGGAGGATGTCCATCGGGAGATGACCATCGGAGGATGTCCATCGGGAGATGACCATCGGAGGATGTCCATCGGGAGATGACCATCGGAGGATGACCATCGGGGGATGTTCATCGGGAGATGACCATCGGAGGATGTCCATCGGGAGATGACCATCGGAGGATGTCCATCGGGAGATGACCATCGGAGGATGACCATCGGGGGATGTTCATCGGGAGATGACCATCGGGGGATGACCATTGGGGGATGACCATCGGGAGATGACCATCGGAGGATGTCCATCGGGAGATGACCATCGGAGGATGTCCATCGGGAGATGACCATCGGGGGATGACCATCGGGGGATGACCATCGGGGGATGACCATCGAGGGATGACCTTCGGGGGATGACCGTCGGGGGATGACCTTCGGGGGATGACCTTCGGGGGATGACCGTCGAGGGATGACCGTCGGGGGATGACCGTCGGGGGATGACCGTCGGGGGATGACCTTCGGGGGATGACCGTCGGGGGATGACCGTCGAGGGATGACCGTCGGGGGATGACCGTCGGGGGATGACCGTCGGGGGATGACCGTCGGGGGATGACCTTCGGGGGATGACCGTCGAGGGATGACCGTCGGGGGATGACCGTCGGGGGATGACCTTCGGGGGATGACCGTCGGGGGATGACCGTCGGGGGATGACCGTCGGGGGATGACCGTCGAGGGATGACCGTCGGGGGATGACCGTCGGGAGATGACCGTCGGGAGTTGTATTTGACCCGGGAGGATCAGTGCTTGTAGGGTTAAGGCTGGAACTCCTCTTGACCCTTTCACTGACTCTGATTTGACGCGCTGCTTGTCCGACACAAACTCCGTACCCTCGCCACTGACTACATCCCTCTCCTCGGCCACTGTCTGTTGCTGAACCACACCGTTTGCAACCTTGGTGTTCTATTTGAACCTGCGCTGAGCTTCCGACCTCATATCCTCTCCATCACCAAGACCTCCGTAACATCGCCCGTCTCTGCCCCGCCTCAGCTCATCTGCTGCTGAAAATCGCATCCATGCCTTTGTTACCTCGAGACTCGACTATTCCAACGCTCTCCCGGCCGGCCTCCCATCTTCCACCCTCCATAAACTTGAGCTCATCCAAAACTCTGCTGCCCGTGTCCTGTACAGTAATGGGGCTGGGGACAGTATGGAATAGTTCTATATACTGTAATGGGGCTGGGGACAGTATGGAATAGTTCTATATACAGTAATGGGGCTGGGGACAGTATGGAATAGTTCTATATACAGTAATGGGGCTGGGGACAGTATGGAATAGTTCTATATACAGTAATGGGGCTGGGGACAGTATGGAATAGTTCTATATACAGTAATGGGGCTGGGGACAGTATGGAATAGTTCTATATACAGTAATGGGGCTGGGGACAGTATAGAATAGTTCTATATACAGTAATGGGGCTGGGGACAGTATAGAATAGTTCTATATACAGTAATGGGGCTGGGGACAGTATAGAATAGTTCTATATACAGTAATGGGGCTGGGGACAGTATAGAATAGTTCTATATACAGTAATGGGGCTGGGGACAGTATAGAATAGTTCTATATACAGTGATGGGGCTGGGGACAGTATGGTGTGTAGTTCTGAGTGTGTATGTGTACATGTGTGCACAGTAGTGTTATGTGTATATCCGTACATGTATATGTGGACTCCTAGTACTTGTGAATCCTTGCATTTTCACAGGTGTGTACTGTACTGTCCATCAGATCTGTTAAATTGATAGTTTAATTAAGTGAAAACTTTACTAAAACTGAGAGGAATCTTCTGTTATTGTTCAGTCCGCTTAGCAACGGTGAGTGGCTCACTCTCGTCACTGAGTGTAAGGGTCTTACTCGGATTTGGCAGTGGGCCAGCCTTTGGGCTGGAAGCAATGAGTCCCTGCTGGCTTGTGGTAATGTACACTCACACAGTCTCATTCCAATTCCATTCACATTAAAAGGCTCACAGCAAAGAGGGCGACAGAGGTAAGTGATTTGTGTTTCCCTATTAAAATGTGTTAGGAACTAATTAATCAGTAGTTACGGCACTTCCCAAATCCCAGCCTTTGGAATGTCTCCAGTCGGCTAACTGAAGCTTGATATTAATTCTAATTATAGGGTCCCTATTACTGAGGGCTGCGTACCGAGTGAGTGTACAGGCTGCAGTGTTAAAGGGACAGTATCCCTATTACCGAGTGAGTGTACAGGCTGCAGTGTTAAAGGGACAGTGTCCCTATTACCGAGTGAGTGTACAGGCTGCAGTGTTAAAGGGACAGTGTCCCTATTACCGAGTGAGTGTACAGGCTGCAGTGTGAAAGGGACAATTTTGAAGTTTGCGGATGATACAAAACTTGGCAACGTAGTAAATAGTGATCATGATAGTAGCAGACTTCAGGAGGACATAGATTGACTGGTGAAATGAATGAAAAGAAAGACTTGCATTTATACAGCACTTTTCACGACCACCGGACGTCCCAAAGCGCTTTACAGCCAATGAATTACTTTTGAAGTGTAGTCACTGATTTAATGTAGGAAACGTGGCAGCCAATTTGTGCACAGCAAGCTCCCACAAACAGCAATGTGATAATGACCAGTTAACCTGTTCTAGTGATGTTAATTGAGGGATAAATATTGGCCAGGACACCAGTGATAACTCCCCAGCTCTTTTTTGAAATAGTGCCATAGGATCTTTTGCGTCCGCCTGAGGGCAGACGGGCCTCGGTTTAACGCCGAAAGGCGGCACCTCCGACAGTGCAGCACTCCCTCAGTGCTGCCCTGGAGTGTCAGCTAGATTTCTGTGCTCAAAGTCTCTGGAGTGGGACTTGAACCCACAACCTTCTGACTCAGAGGCGTGAGCGCTACCCACTGAGCCACAGCTGACACGATCATGGTCAGACATGTGGCAGATGCAATTTAATGCGGAGTGATGCACTTTGGGAGAAACAACACGGAGAGGCAGGATAATCTAAATGGTCCTATTTTGAGGGGGGTGAAGGACCTGGGGGTGAATATTCACAAATCTTTGAAGGTGGCAGGGCAAGTTGATAAGGCGGTTAAGAAAGCTTATGGATACTTGGCTTTGTAAACAGGGACATTGAATACAAAAACAAGGAAGTCATGCTAAACCTTTACAAATCTCTGGTTAGACCTCAGCTGGAGTATTGTGTACAATTGTGGGCACCACTTTAGGAAGGATGTCAAGGCCTTGGAGAGGGTACAGAGGAGGTTTACCAGGATGATACCAGGGATGAGGGAGTTCAGTTATGTGAAGATATTGGAGAAACTGAGATTGTTCTCCTCAGAGCAGAGAAGGTTAAGGGGAGATTTAATAGAGGTGTTCAAAAACTATGTGGGGCTTTGATCGAGCAAGTAGGGAGAAAGTGTTTCCTCTGGCAGGAGGGTCGGTAACCAGAGGTCATAGATTTAAAATAATTGGTAAAAGAACTAGAGGGAAAATGAGGAGAAGTTTCTTCACACAGAGGGTTGTGAAGATCGGGAACGCACTGCCTGAAAGTGTGGTGGAATCAGATTCCATCGGAACTTTCAAAAGTCAATTGGACACGTACTTGAAGAGAACTCATTTACAGGGTTATGGGGAAAAAGCCGGGGTGTGGAACTAAATTGGTTAGTTCCAAGATGGGCTGAATGGCCTCCTTCTGTGCTGTATGATTCAATGATTCTATATATGTTCAAGTCGGGATGGTGTGTGACTTGGAGGGGAACTTGGAGGTGGTGGTGTTCCCATAACATTTCTACTGATCTTTCTCGCTGGTGGAGGTCACAGGGGAGGGAGGTGCTGTCGAAGTAACCTTGGGCGAGTTGCTGCAGTGCATCCTGTAGATGGTACGCACTGCAGCCCCCGTACGGGGCACCAGTGGTGGAGGGAGTGGATACTGAGTCCAGTGACAGGGGCACTGATCGAACGGGCTGCCCTCTCCTGGGTGGTGAATGCATCATGTGTGAGGACAAGCTGGGCCTCTGCTTTTGGTCAGTTAGCCGACTGATGCCCTCTGCCACAGTTACTCGGGCCACAGTCAGTGAGTTTAGGGCAGTAAAACGGAGGAGAGGAGAATGAATGTTTTTTTAAAAAGTGCAGCTTGGAGATGGTATCTGAAAGTTTTTGGCGATTGGGATATTAATCCCCAGACTGACTCTGCCCCACTGTTACTGTCAACGTGCGGCTATCGATCACCACATGAAATAAAATCTCTGGAGAAAGATCGGTTCTCTGGGATTCCCCTTCCCCCATTTCCGCTTAGCAACCAGTCCCGGTGCAGAAAGCATGCACAGCAGTGTGTCTCTCCGACACTGTCTGCAACTCTCCCTCTCTCTCCGACAGTGTCTGCAACTCTCTCTCTCTCTCCGACAGTGTCTGCGACTCTCTCTCCCTCTCTCCGACAGTGTCTGCGACTCTCTCCCTCTCTCCGACAGTGTCTGCGACTCTCTCTCTCTCCGACAGTGTCTGCGACTCTCTCTCTCTCTCCGACAGTGTCTGCGACTCTCTCTCTCTATCCGACAGTGTCTGCGACTCTCTCTCTATCTCCGACAGTGTCTTCAATCTCTTCCTCTCTTCGACAGTGTCTGCGACTCTCTCTCTCTCTCTCCGACAGTGTCTTCAATCTCTCCCTCTCTCCGACAGTGTCTGCGACTCTCTCTCTCCGACAGTGTCTGCGACTCTCTCTCTCTCTCCGACAGTGTCTGCGACTCTCTCCCTCTTTCCGACAGTGTCTGCGACTCTCTCTCTCCGACAGTGTCTGCGACTCTCTCTCTCTCCGACAGTGTCTGCGACTCTCTCCCTCTCTCCGACAGTGTCTGCGACTCTCTCCCTCTCTCCGACAGTGTCTGCGACTCTCTCTCTCTCTCCGACAGTGTCTGCGACTCTCTCTCTCTCCGACAGTGTCTGCGACTCTCTCCCTCTCTCCGACAGTGTCTGCGACTCTCTCTCTCTCTCTCCGACAGTGTCTGCGACTCTCTCTCTCTCCGACAGTGTCTGCGACTCTCTCTCTCTCTCCGACAGTGTCTGCGACTCTCTCTCTCTCTCCGACAGTGTCTGCGACTCTCTCTCTCTCTCCGACAGTGTCTGCGACTCTCTCTCTCTCTCCGACAGTGTCTGTGACTCTCTCCCTCTCTCCGACAGTGTCTGCGACTCTCTCTCTCTCTCCGACAGTGTCTGCGACTCTCTCCCTCTCTCCGACAGTGTCTGCGACTCTCTCTCTCTCTCCGACAGTGTCTGCGACTCTCTCCCTCTCTCCGACAGTGTCTGCGACTCTCTCTCTCTCCGACAGTGTCTGTGACTCTCTCCCTCTCTCCGACAGTGTCTGCGACTCTCTCTCTCTCTCCGACAGTGTCTGCGACTCTCTCTCTCTCTCCGACAGTGTCTGCGACTCTCTCTCTCTCTCCGACAGTGACTGCGACTCTCTCTCTCTCTCCGACAGTGACTGCGACTCTCTCTCTCTCTCCGACAGTGTCTGCGACTCTCTCTCTCTCTCCGACAGTGTCTGCGACTCTCTCTCTCTCTCTCCGACAGTGTCTGCGACTCTCTCTCTCTCTCCGACAGTGACTGCGACTCTCTCTCTCTCTCCGACAGTGACTGCGACTCTCTCTCTCTCTCCGACAGTGTCTGCGACTCTCTCTCTGTCTCCGACAGTGTCTGCGACTCTCTCTCTCTCTTCGACAGTGTCTGCGACTCTCTCTCTCTCTCCGACAGTGTCTGCGACTCTCTCTCTCTCTCTTCGACAGTGTCTGCGACTCTCTCTCTGTCTCCGACAGTGTCTGTGACTCTCTCTCTCTCTCCGACAGTGTCTACGACTCTCTCTCTCTCTCCGACAGTGTCTGCGACTCTCTCTCTCTCTCTCCGACAGTGTCTGCGACTCTCTCTCTGTCTCCGACAGTGTCTGTGACTCTCTCTCTCTCTCCGACAGTGTCTACGACTCTCTCTCTGTCTCCGACAGTGTCTGCGACTCTCTCCCTCTCTCCGACAGTGTCTGCGACTCTCTCTCTCTCTCCGACAGTGTCTGCGACTCTCTCTCTCCGACAGTGTCTGCGACTCTCTCTCTCTCCGACAGTGTCTGCGACTCTCTCTCTCTCTCTCTCTCCGACAGTGTCTGCGACTCTCTCTCTCTCCGACAGTGTCTGTGACTCTCTCTCTCTCTCCGACAGTGTCTGTGACTCTCTCTCTCTCTCTCCGACAGTGTCTGCAACTCTCTCTCTCCGACAGTGTCTGCGACTCTCTCTCCCTCTCTCCGACAGTGTCTGCGACTCTCTCCCTCTCTCCGACAGTGTCTGCGACTCTCTCTCTCCGACAGTGTCTGCGACTCTCTCTCTCCGACAGTGTCTGCGACTCTCTCTCCCTCTCTCCGACAGTGTCTGCGACTCTCTCTCTCTCTCCGACAGTGTCTGCGACTCTCTCTCTCTCTTCGACAGTGTCTGCGACTCTCTCTCTTCGACAGTGTCTGCGACTCTCTCTCTCTCTTCGACAGTGTCTGCGACTCTCTCTCTCCGACAGTGTCTGCGACTCTCTCTCTCTCTTCGACAGTGTCTGCGACTCTCTCTCTCCGACAGTGTCTGCGACTCTCTCTCTCTCCGACAGTGTCTGTGACTCTCTCTCTCTCTCCGACAGTGTCTGTGACTCTCTCTCTCTCTCCGACAGTGTCTGCAACTCTCTCTCTCCGACAGTGTCTGCGACTCTCTCTCCCTCTCTCCGACAGTGTCTGCGACTCTCTCTCTCTCTCCGACAGTGTCTGCGACTCTCTCTCTCTCCGACAGTGTCTGCGACTCTCTCTCTCTCTCCGACAGTGTCTGCGACTCTCTCTCTCTCTCCGACAGTGTCTGCGACTCTCTCTCTCTCTCCGACAGTGTCTGCGACTCTCTCCCTCCGACAGTGTCTGCGACTCTCTCTCTCTCTTTGACAGTGTCTGCGACTCTCTCTCTCTCTCTCCGACAGTGTCTGCGACTCTCTCTCTCCCTCTCTCCGACAGTGTCTGCGACTCTCTCTCTCTCTCTCCGACAGTGTCTG
Source organism: Squalus acanthias (assembly GCA_030390025.1). NCBI lineage: Eukaryota > Metazoa > Chordata > Chondrichthyes > Squaliformes > Squalidae > Squalus > Squalus acanthias. Next base: position 946,682 of record JASTWF010000082.1, read on the forward strand.
CGACTCTCTCTCTCTCTCTCTCCGACAGTGTCTGCGACTCTCTCTCTCCTCTCTCCGACAGTGTCTGCGACTCTCTCTCTCCCTCTCTCCGACAGTGTCTGCGACTCTCTCTCTCTCTCTCCGACAGTGTCTGCGACTCTCTCTCTCTCTCCGACAGTGTCTGCGACTCTCTCTCTCTCTCCGACAGTGTCTGCGACTCTCTCTCTCTCTCCGACAGTGTCTGCGACTCTCTCCCCTCTCTCCGACAGTGTCTGCGACTCTCTCTCTCCGACAGTGTCTGCGACTCTCTCTCCCTCTCTCCGGCAGTGTCTGCGACTCTCTCTCTCTCTCCGACAGTGTCTGCGACTCTCTCTCTCCGACAGTGTCTGCGACTCTCTCTCTCTCTCCGACAGTGTCTGTGACTCTCTTCCCTCTCTCCGACAGTGTCTGCGACTCTCTCTCTCTCTCCGACAGTGTCTGCGACTCTTCTCTCTCTCCGACAGTGTCTGTGACTCTCTCCCTCTCTCCGACAGTGTCTGCGACTCTCTCTCTCTCTCCGACAGTGTCTGCGACTCTCTCTCTCTCTCTCCGACAGTGTCTGCGACTCTCTCTCTCTCTCCGACAGTGTCTGCGACTCTCTCTCTCTCCGACAGTGTCTGTGACTCTCTCCCTCTCTCCGACAGTGTCTGTGACTCTCTCTCTCTCTCTTCTCCGACAGTGTCTGCGACTCTCTCTCTCTCCGACAGTGTCTGCGACTCTCTCTCTCTCTCCGACAGTGTCTGCGACTCTCTCTCTCCGACAGTGTCTGCGACTCTCTCTCTCTCTCCGACAGTGTCTGCGACTCTCTCTCTCTCTCCGACAGTGTCTGCGACTCTCTCTCTCTCTCCGACAGTGTCTGCGACTCTCTCTCTCTCCGACAGTGTCTGCGACTCTCTCTCTCTCTCCGACAGTGTCTGCGACTCTCTCTCTCTCCGACAGTGTCTGCGACTCTCTCTCTCTCCGACAGTGTCTGCGACTCTCTCTCTCTCTCTCCGACAGTGTCTGCGACTCTCTCTCTCTCCGACAGTGTCTGCGACTCTCTCTCTCTCTCCGACAGTGTCTGCGACTCTCTCTCTCTCCGACAGTGTCTGCGACTCTCTCTCTCTCTCCGACAGTGTCTGCGACTCTCTCTCTCTCCGACAGTGTCTGCGACTCTCTCTCTCTCCGACAGTGTCTGCGACTCTCTCTCTCTCTCCGACAGTGTCTGCGACTCTCTCTCTCTCCGACAGTGTCTGCGACTCTCTCTCTCTCCGACAGTGTCTGCGACTCTCTCTCTCTCCGACAGTGTCTGCGACTCTCTCTCTCTCTCCGACAGTGTCTGCGACTCTCTCCTCTCTCCGACAGTGTCTGCGACTCTCTCTCTCTCTCCGACAGTGTCTGCGACTCTCTCTCTCTCTCCGACAGTGTCTGCGACTCTCTCTCTCTCCGACAGTGTCTGCGACTCTCTCTCTCTCTCCGACAGTGTCTGCGACTCTCTCTCTCTCTCCGACAGTGTCTGCGACTCTCTCTCTCTCCGACAGTGTCTGCGACTCTCTCTCTCTCCGACAGTGTCTGCGACTCTCTCCTCTCTCCGACAGTGTCTGCGACTCTCTCTCTCTCTCCGACAGTGTCTGCGACTCTCTCTCTCTCTCCGACAGTGTCTGCGACTCTCTCTCTCTCCGACAGTGTCTGCGACTCTCTCTCTCTCCGACAGTGACTGCGACTCTCTCTCTCTCTCCGACAGTGTCTGCGACTCTCTCTCTCTCTCCGACAGTGTCTGCGACTCTCTCTCTCTCCGACAGTGTCTGCGACTCTCTCTCTCTCTTCGACAGTGTCTGCGACTCTCTCTCTTCGACAGTGTCTGCGACTCTCTCTCTTCGACAGTGTCTGCGACTCTCTCTCTCCGACAGTGTCTGCGACTCTCTCTCTCTCTTCGACAGTGTCTGCGACTCTCTCTCTCCGACAGTGTCTGCGACTCTCTCTCTCTCCGACAGTGTCTGTGACTCTCTCTCTCTCTCCGACAGTGTCTGTGACTCTCTCTCTCTCTCCGACAGTGTCTGCAACTCTCTCTCTCCGACAGTGTCTGCGACTCTCTCTCCCTCTCTCCGACAGTGTCTGCGACTCTCTCTCTCTCTCCGACAGTGTCTGCGACTCTCTCTCTCTCCGACAGTGTCTGCGACTCTCTCTCTCTCTCCGACAGTGTCTGCGACTCTCTCTCTCTCTCCGACAGTGTCTGCGACTCTCTCTCTCTCTCCGACAGTGTCTGCGACTCTCTCCCTCTCTCCGACAGTGTCTGCGACTCTCTCTCTCTCTTTGACAGTGTCTGCGACTCTCTCTCTCTCTCTCCGACAGTGTCTGCGACTCTCTCTCTCCCCTCTCTCCGACAGTGTCTGCGACTCTCTCTCTCTCTCTCCGACAGTGTCTGCGACTCTCTCTCTCTCTCTCTCCGACAGTGTCTGCGACTCTCTCTCTCCCTCTCTCCGACAGTGTCTGCGACTCTCTCTCTCCCTCTCTCCGACAGTGTCTGCGACTCTCTCTCTCTCTCTCCGACAGTGTCTGCGACTCTCTCTCTCTCTCTCTCCGACAGTGTCTGCGACTCTCTCTCTCTCTCCGACAGTGTCTGCGACTCTCTCTCTCTCTCCGACAGTGTCTGCGACTCTCTCCCTCTCTCCGACAGTGTCTGCGACTCTCTCTCTCCGACAGTGTCTGCGACTCTCTCTCTCCCTCTCTCCGGCAGTGTCTGCGACTCTCTCTCTCTCTCCGACAGTGTCTGCGACTCTCTCTCTCCGACAGTGTCTGCGACTCTCTCTCTCTCTCCGACAGTGTCTGTGACTCTCTCCCTCTCTCCGACAGTGTCTGCGACTCTCTCTCTCTCTCCGACAGTGTCTGCGACTCTCTCTCTCTCCGACAGTGTCTGTGACTCTCTCCCTCTCTCCGACAGTGTCTGCGACTCTCTCTCTCTCTCCGACAGTGTCTGCGACTCTCTCTCTCTCTCCGACAGTGTCTGCGACTCTCTCTCTCTCTCCGACAGTGTCTGCGACTCTCTCTCTCCGACAGTGTCTGTGACTCTCTCCCTCTCTCCGACAGTGTCTGTGACTCTCTCTCTCTCTCCGACAGTGTCTGTGACTCTCTCTCTCTCCGACAGTGTCTGCGACTCTCTCTCTCTCTCCGACAGTGTCTGCGACTCTCTCTCTCTCCGACAGTGTCTGCGACTCTCTCTCTCTCTCCGACAGTGTCTGTGACTCTCTCCTCTCTCCGACAGTGTCTGCGACTCTCTCTCTCTCTCCGACAGTGTCTGCGACTCTCTCCCTCTCTCCGACAGTGTCTGCGACTCTCTCCCTCTCTCCGACAGTGTCTGCGACTCTCTCTCTCTCTCCGACAGTGTCTGTGACTCTCTCTCTCTCTCCGACAGTGTCTGTGACTCTCTCTCTCTCTCTCCGACAGTGTCTGCGACTCTCTCTCTCTCCGACAGTGTCTGCGACTCTCTCTCTCTCTCCGACAGTGTCTGCGACTCTCTCTCTCTCCGACAGTGTCTGCGACTCTCTCCTCTCTCCGACAGAGTCTGCGACTCTCTCTCTCTCTCCGACAGTGTCTGCGACTCTCTCTCTCTCCGACAGTGTCTGCGACTCTCTCTCTCCCTCTCTCCGACAGTGTCTGCGACTCTCTCTCTCTCTCCGACAGTGTCTGCGACTCTCTCTCTCTCCGACAGTGTCTGCGACTCTCTCTCTCCCTCTCTCCGACAGTGTCTGCGACTCTCTCTCTCTCTCCGACAGTGTCTGCGACTCTCTCTCTCCGACAGTGTCTGCGACTCTCTCTCTCTCTCCGACAGTGTCTGCGACTCTCTCTCTCTCTCCGACAGTGTCTGCGACTCTCTCTCTCTCTCTCTCCGACAGTGTCTGCGACTCTCTCTCTCCGACAGTGTCTGTGACTCTCTCTCTCTCTCTCCGACAGTGTCTGCGACTCTCTCTCTCCGACAGTGTCTGCGACTCTCTCTCTCTCCGACAGTGTCTGCGACTCTCTCTCTCTCTCCGACACTGTCTGCGACTCTCTCTCTCTCTCCGACAGTGTCTGCGACTCTCTCTCTCTCTCCGACAGTGTCTGCGACTCTCCCTCTCTCTCCGACAGTGTCTGCGACTCTCCCTCTCTCTTCGACAGTGTCTGCGACTCTCTCTCTCCGACAGTGTCTGCGACTCTCTCTCTCCGACAGTGTCTGCGACTCTCTCTCTCGTCTCCGACAGTGTCTGCGACTCTCTCTCTCTCATCCGACAGTGTCTGCGACTCTCTCTCTCTCTCCTACAGTGTCTGCGACTCTCTCTCTCCTCTCTCCGACAGTGTCTGCGACTCTCTCTCTCCGACAGTGTCTGTGACTCTCTCTCTCTCTCCGACAGTGTCTGGACTCTCTCTCTCTCTCCGACAGTGTCTGCGACTCTCTCTCTCTCTCCGACAGTGTCTGCGACACTCTCTCTCTCCCGACAGCTGTCTGCGACTCTCTCTCTCTCTCCGACAGTGTCTGCGACTCTCTCTCTCTCTCCGACAGGTGTCTGCGACTCTCTCCCTCTCTCCGACAGTGTCTGCGACTCTCTCTCTCCGACAGTGTCTGCGACTCTCTCCTCCTCTCCGACAGTGTCTGCGACTCTCTCCTCTCCGAGACAGTGTCTGCGACTCTCTCTCTCTACTCCGACAGTGTCTGCGACTCTCTCTCTCTCTCCGACACTGTCTGCGACTCTCTCTCTCTCTCCGACAGTGTCTGCGACTCTCTCCCTCTCTCCGACAGTGTCTGCGACTCTCTCTCCCTCTCTCCGACAGTGTCTGCGACTCTCTCTCTCTCCGACAGTGACTGCGACTCTCTCTCTCTCTCTCCGACAGTGTCTGCGACTCTCTCTCTCTCCGACAGTGTCTGCGACTCTCTCTCTCTCCGACAGTGACTGCGACTCTCTCTCTCTCTCCGACAGTGTCTGCGACTCTCTCTCTCTCCGACAGTGTCTGCGACTCTCTCTCTCTCCGACAGTGTCTGCGACTCTCTCTCTCTCTCCGACAGTGTCTGCGACTCTCTCTCTCTCTCCGACAGTGTCAGCGACTCTCTCTCTCTCTCCGACAGTGTCTTCAAGTCTCTTCCTCTCTTCGACAGTGTCTGCGACTCTCTCTCTTCGTCAGTGTCTGCGACTCTCTCTCTCTCTTCGACAGTGTCTGCGACTCTCTCTCTCTCTCCGACAGTGTCTGGCTACCTCTCTCTCTCCGACAGTGTCTGCGACTCTCTCTGCTTCCGACAGTGTCTGCGACTCTCTCTCTCTCTCTCCGACATGTCCTGCGACTCTCTCTCTCTCCGACAGTGTCTGCGACTCTCTCTCTCTCCGACAGTGTCTGCACTCTCTCTCTCTCTCCGACAGTGTCTGCGACTCTCTCTCTCTCCGACAGTGTCTGCGACTCTCTCTCTGCTTCTCCGACAGTGTCTGCGACTCTCTCTCTCTCTTCGACAGTGTCTGCACTCTCTCTCTCTCTCCGACAGTGTCTGCGACTCTCTCTCTCTCTCTCCGACAGTGTCTGCTACTCTCTCCTCTCTCCGACAGTGTCTGCGACTCTCTCTCTTCTCGTCAGTGCTGCGACTCTCTCTCTCTCTTCGACGACAGTGTCTGCGACTCTCTCTCTCCATCCGAGCAGTGTCTGCGACTCTCTCTCTCTCTCTCTGCGACAGTGTCTGCGAATCTCTCTCTCGTCTCGACAGTGTCTGCGACTCTCTCTCTCTCTTCGACAGTGTCTGCGACTCTCTCTCTCCGACAGTGTCTGCGACTCTCTCTCTCTCCGACAGTGTCTGTGACTCTCTCTCTCTCTCCGACAGTGTCTGTGACTCTCTCTCTCTCTCCGACAGTGTCTGCAACTCTCTCTCTCCGACAGTGTCTGCGACTCTCTCTCCCTCTCTCCGACAGTGTCTGCGACTCTCTCTCTCTCTCCGACAGTGTCTGCGACTCTCTCTCTCTCCGACAGTGTCTGCGACTCTCTCTCTCTCTCCGACAGTGTCTGCGACTCTCTCTCTCTCTCCGACAGTGTCTGCGACTCTCTCTCTCTCTCCGACAGTGTCTGCGACTCTCTCCCTCTCTCCGACAGTGTCTGCGACTCTCTCTCTCTCTTTGACAGTGTCTGCGACTCTCTCTCTCTCTCTCCGACAGTGTCTGCGACTCTCTCTCTCCTCTCTCCGACAGTGTCTGCGACTCTCTCTCTCTCTCTCCGACAGTGTCTGCGACTCTCTCTCTCTCTCTCTCCGACAGTGTCTGCGACTCTCTCTCTCCCTCTCTCCGACAGTGTCTGCGACTCTCTCTCTCCCTCTCTCCGACAGTGTCTGCGACTCTCTCTCTCTCTCTCCGACAGTGTCTGCGACTCTCTCTCTCTCTCTCCGACAGTGTCTGCGACTCTCTCTCTCTCTCCGACAGTGTCTGCGACTCTCTCTCTCTCTCCGACAGTGTCTGCGACTCTCTCCCTCTCTCCGACAGTGTCTGCGACTCTCTCTCTCCGACAGTGTCTGCGACTCTCTCTCTCCCTCTCTCCGGCAGTGTCTGCGACTCTCTCTCTCTCTCCGACAGTGTCTGCGACTCTCTCTCTCCGACAGTGTCTGCGACTCTCTCTCTCTCTCCGACAGTGTCTGTGACTCTCTCCCTCTCTCCGACAGTGTCTGCGACTCTCTCTCTCTCTCCGACAGTGTCTGCGACTCTCTCTCTCTCTCTCCGACAGTGTCTGTGACTCTCTCCCTCTCTCCGACAGTGTCTGCGACTCTCTCTCTCTCTCCGACAGTGTCTGCGACTCTCTCTCTCTCTCCGACAGTGTCTGCGACTCTCTCTCTCCGACAGTGTCTGCGACTCTCTCTCTCCGACAGTGTCTGTGACTCTCTCCCTCTCTCCGACAGTGTCTGTGACTCTCTCTCTCTCTCCGACAGTGTCTGTGACTCTCTCTCTCTCCGACAGTGTCTGCGACTCTCTCTCTCTCTCCGACAGTGTCTGCGACTCTCTCTCTCTCCGACAGTGTCTGCGACTCTCTCTCTCTCTCCGACAGTGTCTGCGACTCTCTCCCTCTCTCCGACAGTGTCTGCGACTCTCTCTCTCTCTCCGACAGTGTCTGCGACTCTCTCCCTCTCTCCGACAGTGTCTGCGACTCTCTCCCTCTCTCCGACAGTGTCTGCGACTCTCTCTCTCTCTCCGACAGTGTCTGTGACTCTCTCTCTCTCTCCGACAGTGTCTGTGACTCTCTCTCTCTCTCTCCGACAGTGTCTGCGACTCTCTCTCTCTCCGACAGTGTCTGCGACTCTCTCTCTCTCTCCGACAGTGTCTGCGACTCTCTCTCTCTCTCCGACAGTGTCTGCGACTCTCTCCCTCTCTCCGACAGTGTCTGCGACTCTCTCTCTCTCCGACAGTGTCTGCGACTCTCTCCCTCTCTCCGACAGAGTCTGCGACTCTCTCTCTCTCTCCGACAGTGTCTGCGACTCTCTCTCTCCGACAGTGTCTGCGACTCTCTCTCTCCCTCTCTCCGACAGTGTCTGCGACTCTCTCTCTCTCTCCGACAGTGTCTGCGACTCTCTCTCTCTCCGACAGTGTCTGCGACTCTCTCTCTCCCTCTCTCCGACAGTGTCTGCGACTCTCTCTCTCTCTCCGACAGTGTCTGCGACTCTCTCTCTCCGACAGTGTCTGCGACTCTCTCTCTCTCTCCGACAGTGTCTGCGACTCTCTCTCTCTCTCCGACAGTGTCTGCGACTCTCTCTCTCTCTCTCTCCGACAGTGTCTGCGACTCTCTCTCTCCGACAGTGTCTGTGACTCTCTCTCTCTCTCTCCGACAGTGTCTGCGACTCTCTCTCTCCGACAGTGTCTGCGACTCTCTCTCTCTCCGACAGTGTCTGCGACTCTCTCTCTCTCTCCGACACTGTCTGCGACTCTCTCTCTCTCTCCGACAGTGTCTGCGACTCTCTCTCTCTCTCCGACAGTGTCTGCGACTCTCCTCTCTCTCCGACAGTGTCTGCGACTCTCCCTCTCTCTTCGACAGTGTCTGCGACTCTCTCTCTCTCTCCGACAGTGTCTGCGACTCTCTCTCTCCGACAGTGTCTGCGACTCTCTCTCTCTTTCCGACAGTGTCTGCGACTCTCTCTCTCTCCGACAGTGTCTGCGACTCTCTCTCTCTCCGACAGTGTCTGCGACTCTCTCCCTCTCTCCGACAGTGTCTGCGACTCTCTCTCTCTCCGACAGTGTCTGCGACTCTCTCGCTCTCTCCGGACAGTGTCTGCGACTCTCTCCTCTCTCCGACAGTGTCTGCGGACTCTCTCTCTCTCCGACAGTGTCTGCGACTCCTCTCTCTCTCCGACAGTGTCTGCGACTCTCTCTCTCTCCGACAGGTGTCTGCGACTCTCTCTCTCTCTCTCCGACAGTGTCTGCGACTCTCCTCTCTCCGACAGTGTCTGCGACTCTCTCTCTCCGACAGTGTCTGCGACTCTCTCTCTCTCCGACAGTGTCTGTGACTCTCTCTCTCTCTCCGACAGTGTCTGTGACTCTCTCTCTCTCTCTCCGACAGTGTCTGCGACTCTCTCTCTCTCCGACAGTGTCTGCGACTCTCTCTCTCTCTCCGACAGTGTCTGCGACTCTCTCTCTCTCTCCGACAGTGTCTGCGACTCTCTCCCTCTCTCCGACAGTGTCTGCGACTCTCTCTCTCTCCGACAGTGTCTGCGACTCTCTCCCTCTCTCCGACAGAGTCTGCGACTCTCTCTCTCTCTCCGACAGTGTCTGCGACTCTCTCTCTCCGACAGTGTCTGCGACTCTCTCTCTCCCTCTCTCCGACAGTGTCTGCGACTCTCTCTCTCTCTCCGACAGTGTCTGCGACTCTCTCTCTCTCCGACAGTGTCTGCGACTCTCTCTCTCCCTCTCTCCGACAGTGTCTGCGACTCTCTCTCTCTCTCCGACAGTGTCTGCGACTCTCTCTCTCCGACAGTGTCTGCGACTCTCTCTCTCTCTCCGACAGTGTCTGCGACTCTCTCTCTCTCTCCGACAGTGTCTGCGACTCTCTCTCTCTCTCTCTCCGACAGTGTCTGCGACTCTCTCTCTCCGACAGTGTCTGTGACTCTCTCTCTCTCTCTCCGACAGTGTCTGCGACTCTCTCTCTCCGACAGTGTCTGCGACTCTCTCTCTCTCCGACAGTGTCTGCGACTCTCTCTCTCTCTCCGACACTGTCTGCGACTCTCTCTCTCTCTCCGACAGTGTCTGCGACTCTCTCTCTCTCTCCGACAGTGTCTGCGACTCTCCCTCTCTCTCCGACAGTGTCTGCGACTCTCCCTCTCTCTTCGACAGTGTCTGCGACTCTCTCTCTCCGACAGTGTCTGCGACTCTCTCTCTCCGACAGTGTCTGCGACTCTCTCTCTCTTTCCGACAGTGTCTGCGACTCTCTCTCTCTCCGACAGTGTCTGCGACTCTCTCTCTCTCCGACAGTGTCTGCGACTCTCTCCCTCTCTCCGACAGTGTCTGCGACTCTCTCTCTCTCCGACAGTGTCTGCGACTCTCTCCCTCTCTCCGACAGTGTCTGCGACTCTCTCTCTCTCTCCGACAGTGTCTGCGACTCTCTCTCACTCTCCGACAGTGTCTGCGACTCTCTCTCTCCGACAGTGTCTGCGACTCTCTCTCTCCGACAGTGTCTGCGACTCTCTGTCTCTCTCCGACAGTGTCTGCGACTCTCTCTCTCTCTCCGACAGTGTCTGCGACTCTCTCTCTCCGACAGTGTCTGCGACTCTCTCTCTCTCCGACAGTGTCTGCGACTCTCTCTCTCTCCGACAGTGTCTGCGACTCTCTCTCTCCGACAGTGTCTGCGACTCTCTCTCTCTCCGACACTGTCTGCGACTCTCTCTCTCTCTCCGACAGTGCCTGCGACTCTCTCCCTCTCTCCGACAGTGTCTGCGACTCTCTCTCCCTCTCTCCGACAGTGTCTGCGACTCTCTCTCTCTCCGACAGTGACTGCGACTCTCTCTCTCTCTCTCCGACAGTGTCTGCGACTCTCTCTCTCTCCGACAGTGTCTGCGACTCTCTCTCTCTCCGACAGTGACTGCGACTCTCTCTCTCTCTCCGACAGTGTCTGCGACTCTCTCTCTCTCCGACAGTGTCTGCGACTCTCTCTCTCTCCGACAGTGTCTGCGACTCTCTCTCTCTCTCCGACAGTGTCTGCGACTCTCTCTCTCTCTCCGACAGTGTCAGCGACTCTCTCTCTCTCTCCGACAGTGTCTTCAAGTCTCTTCCTCTCTTCGACAGTGTCTGCGACTCTCTCTCTTCGTCAGTGTCTGCGACTCTCTCTCTCTCTTCGACAGTGTCTGCGACTCTCTCTCTCTCTCCGACAGTGTCTGCGACTCTCTCTCTCTCTCCGACACTGTCTGCGACTCTCTCTCTCTCTTCGACAGTGTCTGCGACTCTCTCTCTTCGACAGTGTCTGCGACTCTCTCTCTCTCTTCGACAGTGTCTGCGACTCTCTCTCTCCGACAGTGTCTGCGACTCTCTCTCTCTCTTCGACAGTGTCTGCGACTCTCTCTCTCCGACAGTGTCTGCGACTCTCTCTCTCTCCGACAGTGTCTGTGACTCTCTCTCTCTCTCCGACAGTGTCTGTGACTCTCTCTCTCTCTCCGACAGTGTCTGCAACTCTCTCTCTCCGACAGTGTCTGCGACTCTCTCTCCCTCTCTCCGACAGTGTCTGCGACTCTCTCTCTCTCTCCGACAGTGTCTGCGACTCTCTCTCTCTCTCCGACAGTGTCTGCGACTCTCTCTCTCTCTCCGACAGTGTCTGCGACTCTCTCTCTCTCTCTCTCCGACAGTGTCTGCGACTCTCTCTCTCCGACAGTGTCTGTGACTCTCTCTCTCTCTCTCCGACAGTGTCTGCGACTCTCTCTCTCCGACAGTGTCTGCGACTCTCTCTCTCTCCGACAGTGTCTGCGACTCTCTCTCTCTCTCCGACACTGTCTGCGACTCTCTCTCTCTCTCCGACAGTGTCTGCGACTCTCTCTCTCTCTCCGACAGTGTCTGCGACTCTCCCTCTCTCTCCGACAGTGTCTGCGACTCTCCCTCTCTCTTCGACAGTGTCTGCGACTCTCTCTCTCCGACAGTGTCTGCGACTCTCTCTCTCCGACAGTGTCTGCGACTCTCTCTCTCTTTCCGACAGTGTCTGCGACTCTCTCTCTCTCCGACAGTGTCTGCGACTCTCTCTCTCTCCGACAGTGTCTGCGACTCTCTCCCTCTCTCCGACAGTGTCTGCGACTCTCTCTCTCTCCGACAGTGTCTGCGACTCTCTCCCTCTCTCCGACAGTGTCTGCGACTCTCTCTCTCTCTCCGACAGTGTCTGCGACTCTCTCTCACTCTCCGACAGTGTCTGCGACTCTCTCTCTCCGACAGTGTCTGCGACTCTCTCTCTCCGACAGTGTCTGCGACTCTCTGTCTCTCTCCGACAGTGTCTGCGACTCTCTCTCTCTCTCCGACAGTGTCTGCGACTCTCTCTCTCCGACAGTGTCTGCGACTCTCTCTCTCTCCGACAGTGTCTGCGACTCTCTCTCTCCGACAGTGTCTGCGACTCTCTCTCTCTCTCCGACAGTGTCTGCGACTCTCTCTCTCTCTCCGACACTGTCTGCGACTCTCTCTCTCTCTCCGACAGTGCCTGCGACTCTCTCCCTCTCTCCGACAGTGTCTGCGACTCTCTCTCCCTCTCTCCGACAGTGTCTGCGACTCTCTCTCTCTCCGACAGTGACTGCGACTCTCTCTCTCTCTCTCCGACAGTGTCTGCGACTCTCTCTCTCTCCGACAGTGTCTGCGACTCTCTCTCTCTCCGACAGTGACTGCGACTCTCTCTCTCTCTCCGACAGTGTCTGCGACTCTCTCTCTCTCCGACAGTGTCTGCGACTCTCTCTCTCTCCGACAGTGTCTGCGACTCTCTCTCTCTCTCCGACAGTGTCTGCGACTCTCTCTCTCTCTCCGACAGTGTCAGCGACTCTCTCTCTCTCTCCGACAGTGTCTTCAAGTCTCTTCCTCTCTTCGACAGTGTCTGCGACTCTCTCTCTTCGTCAGTGTCTGCGACTCTCTCTCTCTCTTCGACAGTGTCTGCGACTCTCTCTCTCTCTCCGACAGTGTCTGCGACTCTCTCTCTCTCTCCGACAGTGTCTTCAATCTCTTCCTCTCTTCGACAGTGTCCGCGACTCTCTCCCTCTCTCCGACAGTGTCTGCGACTCTCTCTCTCTCTCCGACAGTGTCTGCGACTCTCTCTCTCTCCGACAGTGTCTGCGACTCTCTCCCTCTCTCCGACAGTGTCCGCGACTCTCTCTCTCTCTCCGTCAGTGTCTGCGACTCTCTCTCTCTCTCTCCGACAGTGTCTGCGACTCTCTCTCTCTCCGACAGTGTCTGCGACTCTCTCCCTCTCTCCGACAGTGTCCGCGACTCTCTCTCTCTCTCCGACAGTGTCTGCGACTCTCTCTCTCTCCGACAGTGTCTGCGACTCTCTCTCTCTCCGACACTGTCTGCGACTCTCTCTCTCTCTTCGACAGTGTCTGCGACTCTCTCTCTTCGACAGTGTCTGCGACTCTCTCTCTCTCTTCGACGGTGTCTGCGACTCTCTCTCTCCGACAGTGTCTGCGACTCTCTCTCTCTCTTCGACAGTGTCTGCGACTCTCTCTCTCCGACAGTGTCTGCGACTCTCTCTCTCTCCGACAGTGTCTGTGACTCTCTCTCTCTCTCCGACAGTGTATGCGACTCTCTCTCCTCTCTCCGGACAGTGTCTGTGTACTCTCTCCCCTCTATCGACAGTGTATGCGACTCTCTCTCTCTCTCCGACAGTTTGTCTGCGACTCTCTCACTCTCTTCCGACAGTGTCTGTGACTCTCTCCATCTCTCAGACTGTTGTTCTGAGACTCCTCTCTCTCCGACAGTGTCTGCGACTCTCTCTCTCTCTCCGACGTGTCTGCGACTCTCTCTCTCGACAGTGTCTGCGACTTCTCTCTCCGACTGTTGTCTGTGACTCTCTCCCTCTCTAACGACAGTGTCTTGACTCTCTATAATCTCTCCGACAGTGTCTGTGACATCTCTCTCTCTACGGACCAGTAGTCTGAGACTCTTCTCTCTCTCCGACAGTGTCTGCGACTCTCTCTCTCTCCGCAGTGTCTGCGACTCTCTCTCTCTCTCCGGCAGTGTCTGGACTCTCTCCCTCTCTCCGACAGGTGTCTGCGACTCTCTCTCTCTCTCCGACAGTGTCTTCGACTCTGTCTCCCCTCTCTCCGACAGTGTCTTGCGACTCTCTCCCTCTCTCCGGACAGTGTTTGCGACTCTCTCTCTCTCTACGACAGTGTCTGTGACTCTTCTCTCTCTCTCGACAGTGTCTTGACTCTCTCTCTCTCTCTCCGACAGTCGTCTGCGACCTCTCTCTCTCCGACAGTGTCTGCGCTCTCTCTCTCTCTCCGAACAGTTTTGTCTGCGACTCTCTCTCTCTTCGACAGTGTCTGCGACTCTCTCCCTCTCTTCCGACAGTGTCTGCGACTCTCTCTCTCTTCCGACAGTGTCTGCGACTCTCTCTCTCTCTCTCCGACAGTGTCTGCGACTCTCTCTCTCTCTCTCCGACAGTGTCTGCGACTCTCTCTCTCTCTCCGACAGTGTCTGCGACTCTCTCTCTCTCTCGACAGTGTCTGCGACTCTCTCCCTCTCTCCGACAGTGTCTGCGACTCTCTCTCTCCGACAGTGTCTGCGACTCTCTCTCTCTCTCTCCGACAGTGTCTGCGACTCTCTCCTCTCTCCGACAGTGTCTGCGACTCTCTCTCTCCGACAGTGTCTGCGACTCTCTCTCTCTCTCTCCGACAGTGTCTGCGACTCTCTCCCTCTCTCCGACAGTGTCTGCGACTCTCTCTCTCTCTCCGACAGTGTCTGCGACTCTCTCTCTCTCTCCGACAGTGTCTGCGACTCTCTCTCCTCTCCGACAGTGTCTGCGACTCTCTCTCTCTCTCCGACAGTGTCTGCGACTCTCTCTCTCTCTCCGACAGTGTCTGCGACTCTCTCTCTCCGACAGTGTCTGCGACTCTCTCTCTCTCCGACAGTGTCTGTGACTCTCTCTCTCTCTCCGACAGTGTCTGTGACTCTCTCTCTCTCCGACAGTGGTCTGCGACTCTCTCTCTCTCCGACAGTGTCTGCGACTCTCTCTCTCTCTCCGACAGTTGTCTGCGACTCTCTCTCTCTCCGACAGTGTCTGCGACTCTCTCTCGGTCTGGACTCTCTCTCTTCGACAGTGTCTGCGACTCTCTCTCCTCCTCCGCCAGTGTCTGCGACTCTCATCTCTCGACAGTGTCTGCGACTCTCTCTCTCTCTCCGACAGTGTCTGCGACTCTCTCCTCTCTCCGACAGTGTCTGCGACTCTCTCCTCTCTCCGACAGTGTCTGCGACTCTCTCCTCTCTCTCCGACAGTGTCTGTGACTCTCTCTCTCTCTCCGACAGTGTCTGTGACTCTCTCTCTCTCTCTCCGACAGTGTCTGCGACTCTCTCTCTCTCCGACAGTGTCTGCGACTCTCTCTCTCTCTCCGACAGTGTCTGCGACTCTCTCTCTCTCTCCGACAGTGTCTGCGACTCTCTCCCTCTCTCCGACAGTGTCTGCGACTCTCTCTCTCTCCGACAGTGTCTGCGACTCTCTCCCTCTCTCCGACAGAGTCTGCGACTCTCTCTCTCTCTCCGACAGTGTCTGCGACTCTCTCTCTCCGACAGTGTCTGCGACTCTCTCTCTCCCTCTCTCCGACAGTGTCTGCGACTCTCTCTCTCTCTCCGACAGTGTCTGCGACTCTCTCTCTCTCCGACAGTGTCTGCGACTCTCTCTCTCCCTCTCTCCGACAGTGTCTGCGACTCTCTCTCTCTCTCCGACAGTGTCTGCGACTCTCTCTCTCCGACAGTGTCTGCGACTCTCTCTCTCTCTCCGACAGTGTCTGCGACTCTCTCTCTCTCTCCGACAGTGTCTGCGACTCTCTCTCTCTCTCTCTCCGACAGTGTCTGCGACTCTCTCTCTCCGACAGTGTCTGTGACTCTCTCTCTCTCTCCGACAGTGTCTGCGACTCTCTCTCTCCGACAGTGTCTGCGACTCTCTCTCTCTCCGACAGTGTCTGCGACTCTCTCTCTCTCTCCGACACTGTCTGCGACTCTCTCTCTCTCTCCGACAGTGTCTGCGACTCTCTCTCTCTCTCCGACAGTGTCTGCGACTCTCCCTCTCTCTCCGACAGTGTCTGCGACTCTCCCTCTCTCTTCGACAGTGTCTGCGACTCTCTCTCTCTCTCCGACAGTGTCTGCGACTCTCTCTCTCCGACAGTGTCTGCGACTCTCTCTCTCTTTCCGACAGTGTCTGCGACTCTCTCTCTCTCCGACAGTGTCTGCGACTCTCTCTCTCTCCGACAGTGTCTGCGACTCTCTCCCTCTCTCCGACAGTGTCTGCGACTCTCTCTCTCTCCGACAGTGTCTGCGACTCTCTCCCTCTCTCCGACAGTGTCTGCGACTCTCTCTCTCTCTCCGACAGTGTCTGCGACTCTCTCTCACTCTCCGACAGTGTCTGCGACTCTCTCTCTCCGACAGTGTCTGCGACTCTCTCTCTCCTCCGACAGTGTCTGCGACTCTCTCTCTCTCCCTCTCTCGACAGTGTCTGCGACTCTCTCTCTTCTACGACAGTGTCTGGCTTCTCTTCTCGACAGTGTCTAGCGACTCTCTCTCTCTCTCTCCGGACAGTGTCCTGCGAGTCTCTCTCTCTCTCTCCGACAGTGTCTGCGACTCTCTCTCTCCGACAGGTGGGCGGCGACTCTCTCTCTCTCCCTCTCTCCGGCAGTGTCTGCGACTCTCTCTCTCTCTCCGACAGTGTCTGCGACTCTCTCTCTCTCCGACAGTGTCTTCGATCTCTCTCTCCTCTCTCTCCAGACAAGTGTCTGCGACTCTCTCCCCTCTCTCCGACAGTGTCTGTGGCACTCTCTCTCTCTCCCCACAGTGCTGCGACTCCCCCCCCCCCCTCCGACAGTGTCTTGGACTCTCTCCCTCTCCGACCAGTGTCTGCGACTCTCTCTCTCTCCGACAAGTGTCTGCGACTCTCTCTCTCTCTCCGGGACAGTGTCTGCGGGACTCTCTCTCTCTCTCGGTGTCTGCGGACTCTCTCTCTTCCGACAGTGCCTTGCGACTCTCTCTCTCCGGACAGTGTCCTGCGACTCTCTCCCTCTCTTCCGACAGTGTCTGGTCTCTCTCTCTCTCTCCGCAGTGTCTGCGGGACTCTCTCTCTCCGACAGTGTCTGGACTCTCTCTCTCTCCGACAGTGTCTGCGACTCTCTCTCTCTCTCCGACAGTGTCTGCGACTCTCTCTCTCTCCGACAGTGTCTGCGACTCTCTCTCTCTCCGACAGTGTCTGCGACTCTCTCTCTCTCTCCGACAGTGTCTGCGACTCTCTCTCTCTCTCCGACAGTGTCAGCGACTCTCTCTCTCTCTCCGACAGTGTCTTCAAGTCTCTTCCTCTCTTCGACAGTGTCTGCGACTCTCTCTCTTCGTCAGTGTCTGCGACTCTCTCTCTCTCTTCGACAGTGTCTGCGACTCTCTCTCTCTCTCCGACAGTGTCTGCGACTCTCTCTCTCTCTCCGACAGTGTCTTCAATCTCTTCCTCTCTTCGACAGTGTCCGCGACTCTCTCCCTCTCTCCGACAGTGTCTGCGACTCTCTCTCTCTCTCCGACAGTGTCTGCGACTCTCTCTCTCTCCGACAGTGTCTGCGACTCTCTCCCTCTCTCCGACAGTGTCCGCGACTCTCTCTCTCTCTCCGTCAGTGTCTGCGACTCTCTCTCTCTCTCTCCGACAGTGTCTGCGACTCTCTCTCTCTCCGACAGTGTCTGCGACTCTCTCCCTCTCTCCGACAGTGTCCGCGACTCTCTCTCTCTCTCCGACAGTGTCTGCGACTCTCTCTCTCTCTCCGACAGTGTCTGCGACTCTCTCTCTCTCTCCGACAGTGTCTGTGACTCTCTCTCTCTCTCCGACAGTGTCTGCGACTCTCTCTCTCTCTCCGACAGTGTCTGTGACTCTCTCTCTCTCTCCGACAGTGTCTGCGACTCTCTCTCTCTCTCCGACAGTGTCTGCGACTCTCTCCCTCTCTCCGACAGTGTCTGCGACTCTCTCTCTCTCTCCGACAGTGTCTGTGACTCTCTCTCTCTCTTCGACAGTGTCTGCGACTCTCTCCCTCTCTCCAACAGTGTCTGCGTTGCCCATCACTTCAGATCCTTGTCCTCCTCTCCTGAAGGTGTTGACGATCTCTGGGGCACGAGTACACAGGCAATGGCCTCCCTCTAGGACCGCACCCAGGGCAGCCATTTTACACGGGCTCGCCTATTATTGGCAGGCTATTTCTCCAAGAGGGCATCGCATTCTCATTGAATCAGTCATCAAGCCTAATTCACTCACTAATTCACCCACCCACCCCAGACCCATATTTCAGCAACAGGATTAAGATATTCTCAGCGAAGGGCTGTTTCCACGAGCAGGCAAGACACACCATTCTTCCAACTGGTGCTTTATGTGTGAGGCCAGAGAGAGAGGCAACTCAGTGCAGTCTGTCGATTGAAGCTGGCACCTCCTTGGCTATCTGGCTCGGTACCAGAGCAGGGAGTGCCAGCTTACATCGCAACACCCCCTCCCCCCACTCGGATCCTGGGACTGCAGTGTTTAAACCATTGGGACAGGGTGAACACAGCACAGGGGGCTTTGGGACAGTGTGAACACAGCACAGGGGGCTTTGGGACATTGAACACAGCACAGGGGGCTTTGGGACATTGAACACAGCACAGGGGGCTTTGGGACATTGAACACAGCACAGGGGGCTTTGGGACATTGAACACAGCACAGGGGGCTTTGGGACATTGAACACAGCACAGGGGGCTTTGGGACAGGGTGAACACAGCACAGGGGGCTTTGGGACAGGGTGAACACAGCACAGGGGGCTTTGGGACAGAGTGAACACAGCACAGGGGGCTTTGGGACAGGGTGAACACAGCACAGGGGGCTTTGGGACATTGAACACAGCACAGGGGGCTTTGGGACAGGGTGAACACAGCACAGGGGGCTTTGGGACATTGAACACAGCACAGGGGGCTTTGGGACATTGAACACAGCACAGGGGGCTTTGGGACATTGAACACAGCACAGGGGGCTTTGGGACATTGAACACAGCACAGGGGGCTTTGGGACAGGGTGAACACAGCACAGGGGGCTTTGGGACAGGGTGAACACAGCACAGGAAGGTTCTCCTAATCCTGAGTGGAATCTATCGCTGCCTTTTCCTGTGATAACGATGTGGCTGAGCGCTCTCTGTGGATGTGGACAGTACTGAGTTGTGGCAGTCACTGTTCTCTCAAGCAATTCACCAATAACAGAGCTATGGCTCCTTGTTCTCATTTGCTGTTTGTGGGATCTTGCTGTGTGCAGATTCGCTCCCGCTTTACTTGCAAAGCATCAGTGACAGCATTCAAAAGTAATTGATCAGCTGTGAAGCGCTTTGAGACGCTCTGACCTTGCGAAGGGTGCTCTAGAAATGGAAGTCTTTCTTTCTCACTGTCCTCGTTTCACAGTCTTCGCTCATTCTTTCCCCAAACCTCCAAACTGCGGAACTCCACCTCCATCAGTCTGCCCTTCCCACCACAATCTACGTGGTTGTAATGCCAAGCTCGGTGCCACTGTTTCCTCATTTTGTTGGCTTGTGGGTGACGCTGGCAGGGCAGTATTTATTGACCATCCCTCGTTGCCCCGAGGGCAGTAGAGTCAACACACAGAGTGGGTCTGGAGTCACGTGTAGCCCAGGCTGGGTAGGGGCGGCGGGTTCCCTTCCCTGAAGGACATCAGTGACCCAGTTGGGTTTTAACGACAATCAGGCAGTTTTCATGCTGATTTTTCCAGACGCCAGCCCACAGATTTATTCAATTCAATCTCACACCTTGCCCTGGTGGGATTTGAACTCGCAGCTCCTGGGTTTCTAGTCCAGGAGCAGAACCACTCGGCTAATCTTTCCAACCTCGCTGGTGTCCCAGCAACATCTGCCTGGCCCTTCGGCTGGGATTCTGGGTGAAGTCGGTATCAATAATCTCGCCCGCCAGGCCTGAAAGGGTTAATTATATAATGACGTTGATAAGCGGGAGGCTGGTCTCGGAGGGGCTGGCACTTGAAAGCTGTGTGTTGTTAGCCGGTATCAGGCCAAGCCGCTGTCAGTCACTCATTCAGACAACAGTACAAGAGCCTGGCGTCTGTAAGCCCTTATCAGTTAATGCAGACAGGTCGGAGGTCAGCTGTGCACTGAGCATGCTCCTGGAAGCCAGTTATTCAATGGTATTGATTCCATTTTTTCTACAGATTCTGATGGATAAGAGTTATGAAGCGAGATGGATTTCTTTTTTGTGAAAAGTGACTTGGACAGTGTGGGTGTATTATTCAGCCCAATCGATTCCGCGCTCCCTCGGGCGGGTTAAATCGTGCTGCACGGTGGGAGCCATTGTTAGCGGCACTGCAAACACGCGGAGACAAGAGCCGGACGGAATTGGAAGCTGCTGATAAAATGCGCTCATCGCTGCTTTGTTAAAGTGATTGCTCAGATCGCACAGCTCCACTCCACTCACATCACTGACCTTTACAAACCTCTCGAAGTTTAACTCTTCTCCATCACTGCCTCTCTCAAACATTGTGGCCACTAGAGAGGCCGGCCGTGCAGCTAACAGCAGCGAAACTCAGACACTGGATCAACCGCATAAGGTCCCGCATAAGAGATTAGCGTGTAAAGTTAAGGCACATGGGATTGGGGGCAAGGTATTGACTTGGATAGAGAACTGGTTGGCAGACAGAAAGCAAAGAGTTGGAATAAACGGGTCTTTTTCCGAGTGGCAGGCAGTGACTAGTGGGGTACCGCAGGGATCGGTCCTTGGACCCCAGCTATTCACAATATATATTAATGATCTAGACAGGGGAACTAGATGTAATATCTCCAAGTTTGCAGACGACACAAAGCTGGGTGGGCATGTGTGCTGTGAGGAGGATGCTGAGAAACTCCAGGATGATTTGGACAGGTTGGGTGATTGGGCAGAAGCGTGGCAGATGCAATATAACGTGGTTAAATGAGAGGTTATCCACTTTGGTGTCAAAAACAGAAAGGCAGATTATTATCTGAATGGCAATAGATTGGGAGAAGTGGAAGTGCAACGAGACCTGGGTGTCCTTGTGCACCAGTCGCTGAAGGTAAGCATGCAGGTGCAGCAGGCGGTTAAGAAGGCAAATGGTATGTTGGCCTTCATAGCGAGAGGGTTTGAGTACAGGAACAAGGATGTCTTGCTGCAGTTGTACAGGGCCTTGGTGAGACCACACCTTGAGTATTGTGTGCAGTTTTGGTCGCCTTATCTGAGGAAGGATGTTCTTGCCATGGAGGGAGTGCAGCGAAGATTCACAAGGCTGATACCTGGGATGGCAGGACTGATGTATGAGGAGAGATTGGGTCGATTGGGCTTATACTCGCTGGAGTTTAGAAGAATGAGAGGGGATCTCATTGAAACTTATAAAATTCTGACAGGACAGGACAAACTAGATGCAGGAAGGATGTTCCCGATGGTCGGGAAGTCCAGAACCAGGGGTCACAGTCTAATGATAAGCGGTAAGCCATTTAGGACAGAAATGAGGAGGAATTTCTTCACCCAAAGAGTGGTGAACCTGTGGAATTCTCTGCCACAGAAGGCAGTAGAGGCCAGTTCATTAAATATATTTAAGAAGGAGATAGATATATTTCTTAAGGCTAAAGGGATCAAGGGATATGGGGAGAAAGCAGGGACAGGGTACTGAATTTGGATGATCAGCCATGATCGCATTGAATGGCGGAGCAGGATAGAGGGGCCGAATGGCCGACTCCTGCTCCTATCTTCTATGATTCTATAACCGGAGGGAAAACCGGTACCTTCAACAGCAGAGTTTGTCCATCGGACACTTTCCATTTCAGATACCCAAAGCCAACATCAAACGCTCCCAGGCCAGGTACAGCACGGGTTAGATACAGAGTAAAGCTCCCTCTACACTGTCCCATCAAACACTCCCAGGGCAGGTACAGCACGGGTTAGATACAGAGTAAAGCTCCCTCTACACTGTCCCATCAAACACTCCCAGGGCAGGTACAGCACGGGTTAGATACAGAGTAAAGCTCCCTCTACACTGTCCCATCAAACACTCCCAGGGCAGGTACAGCACGGGTTAGATACAGAGTAAAGCTCCCTCTACACTGTCCCATCAAACACTCCCAGGGCAGGTACAGCACGGGTTAGATACAGAGTAAAGCTCCTTCACCCCTCCTAATATCTCCACCTTTGGCTTGCTGTCCATTTATTTCCTTACATCTGTGAATCGTCCTTGGATGTTTTACTATGTTAAGGGTGCTGTATAAATGCAAGTTGTTGTTGTGAAGTGACCTGTGATTATTTTTGGCATGATGTTGTTGTATATCTCCTCTTACCCTTACCTGCACAATGCCCCAGCATCCACTGGTCTCTGCTTATAACTAGTTTCCCATCCCTGGTATCTGCGCTGTATATATGGCTTTAATATCCTCTCTGTGGCCTAACAATTGCCTGATAGAATTGAGTATCTGTGTTTCTGGAGTGAGAAGGGCTGTCTTGGGCGATTGGGTTAATAAACGAGCAGTGAGACATCTCGATGGTCTTTCCTGTAGAGAGGAGAAGGAGCGCTGGATCAGGGCCAAGTACGAGCAGAAGCTTCTGCTGGCCCCACTGCCGCAGTCCGACATCCCCCTGGGACAACAGCTGCTCCGAGCTGTGGTGGAGGACGATCTGCGACTCGTCGCCCTGCTCCTGGCCCACGGCACGAAGGAAGAGGTGAACGAGACCTATGGGGATGGAGATGGAAGGACCGCACTGCACCTGTCCTGTGCCATGGCTAACGTCGTCATAACTCAGCTCCTCATATGGGTAAGAGACGGACCATCTGAATGTAACATGTGGCGGCACACCCAGACAGCACGTGCTCACACTCAGGCACGCTCACACGTCTGACAGCCTCCTGCACATACACCTCCCACACACGCTCAACACAGTCCGTGTACATACACCTCCCACACACGCTCAACACAGTCCGTGCACATACACCTCCCACACACGCTCAACACACCCCGTGTACATACACCTCCCACACACGCTCAACACAGTCCGTGTACATACACCTCCCACACACGCTCAACACAGTCCGTGTACATACACCTCCCACACACGCTCAACACAGTCCCGTGCACATACACCTCCCACACACGCTCAACACACCCCGTGTACATACACCTCCCACACACGCTCAACACAGTCCGTGTACATACACCTCCCACACACACTCAACACAGTCCGTGTACATACACCTCCCACACACGCTCAACACACCCCGTGTACATACACCTCCCACACACACTCAACACAGTCCGTGTACATACACCTCCCACACACGCTCAACACACCCCGTGTACATACACCTCCCACACACGCTCAACACACCCCGTGTACATACACCTCCCACACACGCTCAACACACCCCGTGTACATACACCTCCCACACACGCTCAACACAGTCCGTGTACATACACCTCCCACACACGCTCAACACACCTCGTGTACATACACCTCCCACACACGCTCAACACAGTCCGTGTACATACACCTCCCACACACACTCAACACAGTCCGTGTACATACACCTCCCACACACGCTCAACACAGTCCGTGTACATACACCTCCCACACACACTCAACACACCCCGTGTACATACACCTCCCACACACGCTCAACACAGTCCGTGTACATACACCTCCCACACACACTCAACACAGTCCGTGTACATACACCTCCCACACACGCTCAACACAGTCCGTGTACATACACCTCCCACACACGCTCAACACACCCCGTGTACATACACCTCCCACACACGCTCAACACACCCCGTGTACATACACCTCCCACACACGCTCAACACACCCCGTGTACATACACCTCCCACACACGCTCAACACAGTCCGTGTATATTTATACTGCACACATGCGGCCCACACTTACCTCATGCACATTTACACTACGTTTGAACAATCTGCATTCGAACAATCACTGTGACTTTTGAAAACCAATTTTAACCACTCCCCAGTCTTGCGCCACTGGCAGGGCAGCATAATCGCCCATTCCTAGTTGCCCTTGCATTAATAAAGCACAGAAAATGCCCCTAAGTGCTTCTCTGTCCCTCCGTCTCTTTTAGTCATCTTCGCTATCCCCCCTCTCTCTTTCACCCACCCTCTCCCTGTCTCTCTACCCTCTTCTTTCCCTCTCCCTCTCGGTCTCACTCCCTCCCTGTCTCACTCCCTCTCTCTCTCTCTCTCTCCCTCCCTGTCTCATTCTCTTTCTCTCCCCCTCCCTGTCTCTCTCCCTCTCTCTCTCTCTCCCTCCCTGTCACTCTCCCTCTTGGTCTCTCTCTCTCTCTCCCTCTCTCACTTCCTCTTGGTCTCTCTCTCTCTCTCTCCCTCTCTCACTTCCTCTCGGTCTCTCTCTCTCTCCCTCACTCTCTCCCTCTTGGTCTCACTCTGTCTCTCCCTCTCTCACTCCCTCTCGGTCTCTCTCTCTCCCTCTCTCTATCCCTCTTGGTCTCACTCTCTCTCTCCCTCTCGGTCTCTCTCTCCCTCACTCGATCTCACTCCCTCTCGGTCTCACTCTCGATCTCACTCCCTCTCGATCTCACTCCCTCTCAGTCTCTCTCTCTCCCTCTCAGTCTCTCTCTCTCTCTCTCACTCGATCTCACTCCCTCTCGGTCTCTCATCCCTCACTCGATCTCACTCCCTCTTGATCTCACTCTCTCTCGTCTCCCTCCTCTCCCTCCTCTCGGTCTCGCTCTCACTCCCTCTCGTCTCTCTCTCTCACTCGATCTCACTCCCTCTCGGTCTCTCTCTCCCTCACTCGATCTCACTCCCTCTCGGTCTCTCTCTCCCTCACTCGATCTCACTCCCTCTCGGTCTCTCCCTCTCTCTCGATCTCACTCCCTCTCGGTCTCTCTCTCTCACTCGATCTCACTCCCTCTCGGTCTCTCCCTCACTCGATCTCACTCCCTCTCGGTCTCTCATCCCTCACTCGATCTCACTCCCTCTCTGATCTCACTCTCTCTCACTCGCTCTCACTCCCTCTCGGTCTCTCTCCCTCACTCATCCACTCCTCTTGTCTCTCTCTCTCACTCGATCTCACTCCCTCTCGGTCTCTCTCACTCCCTCTCGATCTCACTCCCTCTCGGTCTCTCTCTCTCTCTCGATCTCACTCCCTCTCGATCTCACTCCCTCTCAGTCTCTCTCTCTCCCTCTCAGTCTCTCTCTCTCTCTCTCACTCGATCTCACTCCCTCTCGGTCTCTCATCCCTCACTCGATCTCACTCCCTCTTGATCTCACTCTCTCTCTCTCCCTCTCTCCCTCCCTCTCGGTCTCTCTCTCTCTCCCTCTCTCTCTCTCTCTCTCACTCGATCTCACTCCCTCTCGGTCTCTCTCTCTCTCTCGATCTCACTCCCTCTCGGTCTCTCTCTCTCTCACTCGATCTCACTCCTTCTCGGTCTCACTCTCGATCTCACTCCCTCTCGGTCTCACTCTCTCTCTCACTCGATCTCACTCCTTCTCGGTCTCACTCTCGATCTCACTCCTTCTCGGTCTCACTCTCTCCCTCACTCGATCTCACTCCCTCTCGGTCTCTCTCTTTCTCTCTCCCTCTCGGTCTCTCTCTCCCTCACTCGATCTCACTCCCTCTCGGTCTCTCTCTCTCTCTCGATCTCACTCCCTCTCGGTCTCTCTCTCCCTCACTCGATCTCACTCCCGCTCGGTCTCACTCTCTCTCTCACTCGATTTCACTCCCTCTCGGTCTCACTCTCCCTCTTACTCGATCTCACTCCCTCTCGGTCTCACTCTCTCTCACTCGATCTCACTCCCTCTCGGTCTCACTCTCTCTCTCCCTCTCTCACTCCCTCTCGGTCTCACTCTCTCTCACTCAATCTCACTCCCTCTCGGTCTCACTCTCTCTCTCACTCCCTCTCGGTCTCACTCGATCTCACTCCCTCTCGGTCTCACTCTCTCTCTCACTCGATCTCACTCCCTCTCGGTCTCACTCTCTCTCACTCGATCTCACTCCCTCTCGGTCTCACTCTCTCTCACTCGATCTCACTCTCTCTCGGTCTCACTCTCCCTCTTACTCGATCTCACTCCCTCTCGGTCTCACTCTCTCTCACTCGATCTCACTCCCTCTCGGTCTCACTCGATCTCACTCCCTCTCGGTCTCACTCTCTCTCACTCAATCTCACTCCCTCTCGGTCTCACTCTCTCTCTCACTCCCTCTCGGTCTCACTCTCTCTCACTCGATCTCACTCCCTCTCGGTCTCACTCTCTCTCTCACTCGATCTCACTCCCTCTCGGTCTCACTCTCTCTCTCACTCGATCTCACTCCCTCTCGGTCTCACTCTCTCTCACTCGATCTCACTCCCTCTCGGTCTCACGCTCTCTCACTCGATCTCACTCCCTCTCGGTCTCACTCTCTCTGTCACTCGATTTCACTCCCTCTCGGTCTCACTCTCCCTCTTACTCGATCTCACTCCCTCTCGGTCTCACTCTGTCTCACTCGATCTCACTCCCTCTCGGTCTCACTCGATCTCACTCCCTCTCGGTCTCACTCTCTCTCTCACTCGATCTCACTCCCTCTCGGTCTCACTCTCCCTCTTACTCGATCTCACTCCCTCTCGGTCTCACTCTCACTCACTCGATCTCACTCCCTCTCGGTCTCACTCTCTCTCACTCGATCTCACTCCCTCTCGGTCTCACTCTCTCTCACTCGATCTCACTCCCTCTCGGTCTCACTCTCTCTCTCACTCGATCTCACTCCCTCTCGGTCTCACTCTCTCTCACTCGATCTCACTCCCTCTCGGTCTCACTCTCTCTCACTCAATCTCACTCCCTCTCGGTCTCACTCTCTCTCACTCGATCTCACTCCCTCTCGGTCTCACTCTCTCTCTCCCTCTCTCACTCCCTCTCGGTCTCACTCTCTCCCTCACTCGATCTCACTCCCTCTCGGTCTCACTCTCTCTCACTCGATCTCACTCCCTCTCGGTCTCACTCTCTCTCACTCGATCTCACTCCCTCTCGGTCTCACTCTCTCACTCGATCTCACTCCCTCTCGGTCTCACTCTCCCTCTTACTCGATCTCACTCCCTCTCGGTCTCACTCGATCTCACTCCCTCTCGGTCTCACTCGATCTCACTCCCTCTCGGTCTCTCTCTCTCTCTCACTCGATCTCACTCCCTCTCGGTCTCACTCTCCCTCTTACTCAATCTCACTCCCTCTCGGTCTCACTCTCTCTCACTCGATCTCACTCCCTCTCGGTCTCACTCTCTCTCACTTGATCTCACTCCCTCTCGGTCTCACTCTCTCTCTCACTCGATCTCACTCCCTCTCGGTCTCACTGTCTCTCACTCGATCTCACTCCCTCTCGGTCTCACTCTCTCTCTCACTCAATCTCACTCCCTCTCGGTCTCACTCTCTCTCACTCGATCTCACTCCCTCTCGGTCTCACTCTCTCTCTCCCTCTCTCACTCCCTCTCGGTCTCACTCTCTCTCTCCCTCTCTCACTCCCTCTCAGTCTCACTCTCTCCCTCACTCGATCTCACTCCCTCTCGGTCTCACTCTCTCTCACTCGATCTCACTCCCTCTCGGTCTCACTCTCTCTCACTCGATCTCACTCCCTCTCGGTCTCACGCTCTCTCTCACTCGATCTCACTCCCTCTCGGTCTCACTCTCTCTCTCACTCGATCTCACTCCCTCTCGGACTCACTCTCTCTCACTCGATCTCACTCCCTCTCGGTCTCACTCTCTCCCTCTCTGTGTTTCTTCACCCACCCATTGCTCCTTCTCCCATCTCATGCTGTTCCTCCCTGATGGTTTGAGTGTTGGTTTATCTGCACTGACCCCTGCCCCCCCAGTGCATGCATGTGTTCAGTGAGTGACGCCGCCTCCTGTTGCTCTTACAGTACGGAGTGGATGTGAAGAGTCGGGACGCTCGGGGACTGACACCGTTGGCATACGCTCGACGAGCAGGGAGTCAGGAGTGTATTGAGATCCTGACACAGCATGGCTGCCCCAGCGACAACTTCATCCCCATCCCGACCCCCAACCTGTCCCGGAGGAACACCAACGTCAATAACAACTCGCAGTCGGAGCTGAATCGAAGTGCCAGCATCATCTAACGTACCAACACTCGGTGAACACTGGTCCCTGCCGTACTCTGTGTATCTGTTCTCTTCCCCCCCCGGCACCACCCTTGTATCAAACAGCAGACTGACAGACGCTTCTCCTCTCTGACCATCGCTGCTCTGTGAATGACCGAATGTTGGAGAGTGTCTGTTTTTTTTAATTATGTGGTCTGGTGCAGTGATGCCCCAAACCTGCAATCCCGATGGACTCCAGGTGACCAGGGTGGAAGTGACACTGAGCCTGATCGTGACTGGGCAAGGACTGCAGGAATGGGACATCGCACCTCTCTGTCACCTGTCAATAGAAAAGGCAGCATCACTTCGCTGGAACGCAGCTACTCTGACGAGCAGCGTAGAGTTCACTCGCAAAACCCGGCACGACACACAGAGCACTGCGTGGTATCAGCGGCCAAGAGGGCAGAGCGAGGTGTGAGGGTGTGGGTTATACACCAGTGATACAGGGCCT
Source organism: Squalus acanthias (assembly GCA_030390025.1). Lineage (NCBI taxonomy): Eukaryota > Metazoa > Chordata > Chondrichthyes > Squaliformes > Squalidae > Squalus > Squalus acanthias. The sequence goes on from JASTWF010000082.1 coordinate 974,437, forward strand.
GTGTAATGTTACACTGGGTGTGAGGGTGTGGGTTATACACCAGTGATACAGGGCCTGTGTAATGTTACACTGGGTGTGAGGGTGTGGGTTATACACCAGTGATACAGGGCCTGTGTAATGTTACACTGGGTGTGAGGGTGTGGGTTATACACCAGTGATACAGGGCCTGTGTAATGTTACACTGGGTGTGAGAGTGAGTTATACACTAGTGATGAATGCCCTGTGTAATGTTTGGTGTGCGATGTGGATGATAGTGTGACTGCCGATCACCCCCGTCCCTCTGTTCCTCTCTGCAGCCAATGGACTGAAGCCCACTGCTTGTATCAGCCTTTCTCTCGCTGTGTTTTCGCTCCAGTACCGACCTACGCTGTGGTCCACTGAGGAGGGAACTCTCTCCTCCCACTTGCGCTTGAATCCAGGGCCCAGAACAAAAGGAAGAGAATCTCTCCCTTCTACTTGGCAATGGGGAGTGGATGAAGTGGGAGTGACTGCAATCCACTGGCAGCAAAGTGAACGGTGTGATTACTGTAGAGATCCAACTGTCCCGACAGTGTCCGAATAATCACAGGCCACCAGGGCATCACTTAACAGAGCAAGGATACATGAGATGGACACTGGATTAAGGAAAGCATTGAGCAGGAGGGGTTCTAACTGTGGCCTGGAAAGGGCACCGAAGGAAAGGTCCCCTTTAGGCCACACTGGAGGTTCTAACACAAGCCCACCCTCTGTATATCTCGGCTCTGTCGGGTGCTTGCTCACTCGGATTATATTGATTATATTGTGAAATTTACACCTGCACAGGCAGACCCAGAAATGAGTGGAGTAAGCAGCTTTTTATTTTAAAGAGTTTTGCTGCTCTGACTGTCCAGATGAAGGTAAGCTGGTGGAGTGGTCACTGCGGGCTGGGGCCTGTCCTGGTGGAGTGGTCAGTGTGGAGAGGGGATGGGGTCTGTCCTGGTGGAGTGGTCAGTGTGGAGAGGGGCTGGGGTCTGTCCTGGTGGAGTGGTCAGTGCGGAGAGGGGCTGGGGCCTGTCCTGGTGGAGTGGTCAGTGTGGAGAGGGGCTGGGGCCTGTCCTGGTGGAGTGGTCAGTGTGGAGAGGGGCTGGGGCCTGTCCTGGTGGAGTGGTCAGTGTGGAGAGGGGCTGGGGCCTGTCCTGGTGGAGTGGTCAGTGTGGAGAGGGGCTGGGGCCTGTCCTGGTGGAGTGGTCAGTGTGGAGAGGGGCTGGGGCCTGTCCTGGTGGAGTGGTCAGTGTGGAGAGGGGCTGGGGCCTGTCCTGGTGGAGTGGTCAGTGTGGAGAGGTCATCAGATGTTCTTGATGCAGGGAGTTCGACTGGCTGAGCTTTCTTTTAGTTGTCACGGCAACACTGCACTGTTTACTGACTGGCTGGTTGTCCCTGTGGCACTTTAGGAATATCTAAACACAGTCATTCAACAATTCCAATTATGTTTACGGTGCAATCGTGATTGGAGTTCAGGATAAAAATACAGTGAAAGTAAAAGATTGAGACCCCCTCCACTCCCACAGGGGAATCCTGGATCACCAGGGCTGGTCAGAAAGGGCCCTGGGCGGCTGTCCCTAAACCTCTCACTGTCACCTGGTGATGCCAAGGCACATGTCCTAAGACGGTACAACAAGGGCCGTTGGGATAACTCGCACCTCCTCACTGATCCTGCAGTTCTCGGGTTACAATCCATGGCTTCATTCACACAGCACCGGCACCGCTGAACTGGAACGCCCGCTCTCCATGTCTTCTTTCTACACTGTGGTACGTGTGTATGTGCCTGTACGTACATTCATGTGTGAGTGTGAGTGTGAGTGTGTGTTTGAGTGAATGAATGAGTGTGAGTGAGAGTAAGTGTGTAAGTGAGTGTGCATGAGCAAGAACTGACGTGTTAAAATAAAATTCATTAAGGGATTATGAGAATTAGTCAGTAGTTATAATCAGGATAGAAATACTTAGAATAACTGATGTACAACCCGGGGGTCTCCCTCACTCGGGGGTCTCCCTCACTCGGGGGTCTCCCTCTCCCGGGGGGGTCTCCCTCTCCCGGGGGGTCTCCCTCACTCGGGGGTCTCCCTCTCCCGGGGGGTCTCCCTCTCCCGGGGGGTCTCCCTCACTCGGGGGTCTCCCTCTCCCGGGGGGTCTCCCTCTCCCGGGGGGGTCTCCCTCACTCGGGGGTCTCCCTCACTCGGGGGTCTCCCTCTCCCGGGGGGTCTCCCTCTCCCGGGGGTCTCCCTCACTCGGGGGTCTCCCTCTCCCGGAGGGTCTCCCTCACTCGGGGGTCTCCCTCACTCGGGGGTCTCCCTCTCCCGGGGGGTCTCCCTCTCCCGGGGGTCTCCCTCACTCGGGGGTCTCCCTCTCCCGGGGGGTCTCCCTCTCCCGGGGATCTCCCTCTCCCGGGGATCTCCCTCTCCCAGGGGGTCTCCCTCTCCCGGATGTCTCCCTCTCCAGGGGGTCTCCCTCTCCCGGGGGTCTCCCTCACTCGGGGGTCCCACTCACTCGGGGGTCTCCCTCTCCCGGGGGTCTCCCTCACTCGGGGGTCTCCCTCTCCCGGGGGTCTCCCTCTCCCGGGGGGTCTCCCTCTCCCGGGGGTTCTCCCTCACTCGGGGGTCTCCCTCTCCCGGGGGGTCTCCCTCTCCCGGGGGGTCTCCCTCTCCCGGGGGTCTCCCTCTCCCGGGGGGTCTCCCTCACTCGGGGGTCTCCCTCTCCCGGGGGGTCTCCCTCACTCGGGGGGTCTCCCTCTCCCGGGGGGTCTCCCTCTCCCGGGGGTCTCCCTCTCCCGGGGGGTCTCCCTCTCCCGGGGGTCTCCCTCACTCGGGGGTCTCCCTCTCCCGGGGGGTCTCCCTCTCCCGGGGGTCTCCCTCGGACTTTGCTCAGCAATAATCTGCACCACGAGGAAGTCTGGTCAGAAGCGCTGCTGGTGTTACCGAGTCACTGACAGCACTCACCCGTAACTGGGGCTGAAAGCTCGGGCAGATTGTGACTGAATAAACCCACTGCAGAAAAAACAGCCAGGACTTTAATTCTGAGCTCGGATTGGACAGTCAGATTCACAATGGACATCCAACCGGTTGAGTGGGTTTGCTGTCCTTCTTGTGGGGTTCAGGAGTCACCGGGTACAGTTAATGCCAGGCACAGTCCTTGGCACAGAGAGCTGCCCTCTTATTCAATACAGCCTGAACAGACTTCCTTGGAGTGAGTGACTGTCGGCACTCTCTGGGTACGGGTACAGGCGATGGTATCGGTACGAGCACCATCGATGGTATCGGTACGGGCACCGTATGGCGATGATATCGGTGCAGGTACGGACACCGTATGGGCTATGGTATTGTGTAGGTACGGGCACCGTATGGGCTATGGTATTGTGTAGGTACGGGCACCGTATGGGCTATGGTATTGTGTAGGTACGGGCACCGTATGGGCTTGGTATTGTGTAGGTACGGGCACCGTATGGGCTATGGTATTGTGCAGGTATGGGCACCGCGCGATGTTATTGGTGTAGGGACTGAGCACCCGTGGAGCCCATCGTAGCACCAGCCCCAGCGCTGGGTCTGTGTGTCTGGCTCTGTGCCGACCTTTCCTGTCCATTTACTGACTCTAGTTCACATGGCATGCCCCAAGGCTCTGGTTACACAGGGCAGGAAACGGGTCCCGGCTTATTCCCCACATCACCCTCTATATCACCTGCACACACACACCTTGTATTCATTCTAAAATAATCATTTTCATGAATAGGAATTCCCCTCATGGTGCAGGGGCTGGTTTCCCTCCCTGTGCGCTGCTGATGGGTACCCTCTATTACTGTCGCATAGTATTTCCAGCTCATCTGCTTGCCTTTATAGCCAGGCAATGGGTCAATGGATGGGGTTAAGGTATGTGAGCACCGGGCGCGACCTGCAGGTATTTCACAGTGCAGAAAGAGCTCCTAAACAGGACTAACAATCCCTTCCGTGTAAAGGGACCCCATGTCTGCTGCCCTCATCACAGTGAACCGAACCGAACCACAATAACCCTTGCAAAGGGTTGCTCCAAGGGAGATCCCCGTCTCCACCCGCCACCATTAAGAGGTGGGTTAATCATAGTGAATTGTGCTTTAATTCTCCTTCGTCTGAAACAGTCGCTGTTAACAATCGTGGATGAAATTGCTCCTAAATGGTGTACGTGGACTTCTATTAACCCTTTCCTGTTAAACCTGGTTTTAATTCCAAAGCAGCGTAATTTACTGGAGTCATCAAGTACAAAACACTAAAAACTCTTACATTTAGAAACTAGGTCCGTATTACCATATTTATACATCACTCGCCATAAAGGTACTCGTGTATAATATGTATATTCTAAATATTTATATTGCCGGCTGTAAATATTGTTTGGATGTTGCTCTGTGTTCAGTTTTTTGCCGTGTGCTTGGACAGTGTTGACAGATCAATACACAGCTTAATAAAAAACAGCAGCTGTGCTCAGTTCCTGGGGAGAACCCACAGTCTCTGTCTCATTCTGTCTCTCTCTCTCTCTCTGTCTCTCTCATTCTGTCTCTCTCTCTATCTCTGTCTCATTCTGTCTCTATCTCATTCTGTCTCTCTCTGTCTCACTCTCGCTCTCTCTGTCTCTCTCTGTCTCTCTCTCTGTCTCATTCTCTCTCTCTCTCTCTCTCTCTCTCTCTCATTCTGTCTCTCTCTGTCTCACTCTCGCTCTGTCTCTGTCTCATTCTGTGTCTCTCTGTCTCTCTCTCTGTCTCATTCTGTCTCTCTCTCTCTCTGTCTCATTCTGTCTCTCTCTCTCTGTCTCTGTCTCATTCTGTGTCATAGAGTTATACAGCACAGAAAGAGGCCCTTCAGCCCATCGTGTCCGCGCCAGCCATCAAGCCCTATCCTAATCCCATTTTCCAGCACTTGGTCCGTAGCCTTGTATGCTATGGCGTTTCAAGTGCTCATCTAAATGTTTCTTAAATGTTGTGAGGGTTCCTGCCTCTACCATCCTTTCAGGCAGTGAGTTCCAGATTCCAACCACCCTCTGGGTGAAAATGTTTTTCCTCAAATCTCCTCTATACCTCCTGCCCCTTACCTTGAAACTATGCCCCCTGGTTATTGACCCCTCTACTAAGGGGAAAAGTTCCTTTCTATCTACCCTATCTATGCCCCTCATAATTTTGCACACCTCAATCAGGTCCCCCCTCAGCCTTCTCTGCTCTAAGGAAAACAACCCCAGCCTGTCCAGTCTCTCTTCATAGCTGAAACGCTCCAGCCCAGGTAACATCCTGGTGAATCTCCTCTGCACCCTCTCCAATGCAATCACAGCCTTCCTATAGTGTGGTGACCAGAACTGCACACAGTATTCCAGCTGTGGCCTAACTAGCGTTTTGTGCAGCTCCATCATAACCTCCCTGCTCTTATATTCTATGCCTCGGCTAATGAAGGCAAGTATCCCATATGCCTTCTTAACCACCTTATCTACCTGTCCTGCTGCCTTCAGGGATCTATGTACATACACACCAAGGTCCCTCTGATCCTCTGTCCTTCCTAGGGTCCTACCATTCATTGTGTATTCCCTTGCCTTGTTAGTCCTCCCAAAATGCATCACCTCACACTTTTCAGGGTTAAATTCCATTTGCCACTGTTCTGCCCATCTGACCAACCCGTCTATATCGTCCTATAGCCTGAGGCTTCCCTTCTCGCTATTTACCACTCCACCAATTTTCATGTCATCTGCGAACTTACTGATCATACCTCCTACATTCATATCTAAATCATTAATGTACACTACAAACAGCAAAGGAACCAGCACCGATCCCTGCGGTACACCACTGGACATAGGCTTCCAGTCACAAAAACAACCTTCGACCATCACCCTCTGCCTCCTGCCACTAAGCCAATTTTGGATCCAATGTGCCAAATTGCCCTGAATCCCATGGGCTCTTACCTTCTTGACCAGTCTCCCATGTGGGACTTTGTCAAAAGCCTTACTGAAGTCCATGTAGACTACATCAACTTCACTACCCTCATCCACACACCTAGTTAACCCCTCGAAAGATTCAATCAAATTGGTTAGACATGATCTCCCCCTGACAAAGCCATACTAATGGTGTGGAGGACGAATTCTTGGAATGCATGCGAGATGGTTTCCTGGATCAGTATGTGGAGGAACCAACCAGGGAACAGGCTATTCTGCATCTGGTACTGTGTAATGAGAAAGGGCTAATCAATAATCTTGTGGTAAAGGGGCCTTTAGGGACAAGTGACCATAATATGTTTGAATTTTACATTAAGTTTGAGAGTGATGTAGTCCAATCTGAAATTAAGGTCTTCAATCTAAACAGAGGAAACTACAAGGGTATGAGGGACAAGTTGGCCATGGTAGATTGGGAGACTACACTAAAAGGTATGAAGGTGGACATACAATGGCTAACATTCAAGGAAATAATGCATAATTTGCAACAAACATATATTCCTCTAGGGCATAAAAACCCAAAAGGAAAATGATCCAACCATGGCTAACAAAATAAATTAAAGCTAGTATTAAGTCAAAGGAGGAAGCTTATAAAGTTGCCAGAAAAAGCGGTCAGCCTGAGGATTGGGATCTTTTTAGAAATCAGCAAAGGGGGACCAAGAAATTGATAAAGAAAGGGAAAATGGAATATGAGCACAAACTAGCGAAAAATATAAAAACGGATTGTAAAAGCTTCTATAGGTATGTGAAAAGGGAAAGACTGGCGAAGGTAAATATAGGTCCTTTACAGTCAGAGATGGGAGAATTTATAATGGGGAATGAGGACATGGCAGAGAAATTAAATAAATACTTTGTTTCTGTCTTCATGGAGGAAGACACAAAAAACCTCCCAGAAATACGAGAAAACCAAGGGTGTGATGAGAATGAGGAACTTAAAGAAATTATTATTAGTAAAAAAACAGTACTAGCAAAATTAATGGGACTAAAAGTCGATAAATCCCAAGGACCGGATGACCTACATCCTAGGGTTTTGAAAGAGGTGGCCATTGGAATAGTGGACGCATTGGTTGTCATCTTCCAAAATTCTATAGATTCTGGAACGGTTCCTGCAGATTGGAGGATAGCAAATGTAACCCCGCTATTTAAGAAAGGAGGGAGAGAGAAAACGGGGAACTATAGACCTGTTAGCCTCACATCAGTAGTTGGAAAAATGCTGGAGTTCTATTAGAAAAGGATGCAATAACTGGACACTTAGAAACTAATAGTAAGATTGGGCAGAGTCAACATGGATTTATGAAAGGGAAATCCTGTTCAACAAACCTATTGGAGTTCTTTGAGGATGTAACTAGTGGAGTAGCCAAAGGGGAACCGGTAGATGTGGTGTATCTGGATTTTCAGAAGGCCTTCGATAAGGTCCCACACAAGAGGTTGGTGAACAAAATTAGGGCACATGGAATTGGGGGTAATATACTAGCATGGATTGAGAATTGGTTAACAGACAGAAAACAAAGAGTAGGGATAAACGGGTCTTTTTCAGGATGGCAGGCTGTGACTAGTGGGGTACCGCAAGGATCGATGCTTGGGCCCCAGCTATTCACAATCTATTTCAATGATTTGGATGAGGGAACGAAATGTAACATTTCCAAATTTGCTGATGATACAAAGCTAGGTGGCAGTGTCAGTTGTGAAGAGGATGTGAAGAGGCTTCAAGGGGATCTCGACAGGCTCAGTGAGTGGGCGAGAACATGGCAGATGGAATGTAATGTGGATAAATGTGAAGTTATCCACTTTGGTAGAAAAAACAGAAAGGCAGAGTATTTCCTAAATGGTGAAAGATTGGGGAATGCAGATGCTCAAAGGGACCTGGGTGTCCTTGTACATGAGTCACTGAAAGTGAATGTGCAGGTGCAGCAAGCCATTAGGAAGGCAAATGGTATGCTGGCCTTCATTACAAGAGAATTTGAGTACAGGAATAAAGAAGTCTTACTCCAATTATATAGGGCCTTGGTGAGACCACACCTGGAGTACTGTGTACAATTTTGGTCTCCTTACCTAAGGAAGGATATACTTGCCATAGAGGGAGTGCAACGAAGGTTCACGAGATTGATTCCTGGGATGGCGGGACTGTCGTATGAGAAGAAATTGAGTAAACTAGGCCTGTATTCTCTTGAATTTAGAAGAATGAGAGGGGATCTCATTGAAGCATACAAAATTATTACAGGGCTTGATAGGGTGGATGCTGGGAGAATGTTTCCCTTGGCTGGGGTGTCTAGAACCAGGGGCTACAGCCTCAAGATAAAGGGTAGGCCATTCAGGACTGAGATGAGAAGAAATTTCTTCACACAGTGGGTGGTAAATCTTTGGAATTCTCTACCCCAGAGGGCTGTGGAGGCTCAGTCATTGGGTATATTCAAAACAGAAGTCGATAGATTTCTGACTAGTAAGGGCATCAAGGGATTTGGCGATAGGGCCGGTGAATAGAGTTGAGGCAGAAGATCAGCCATGATCTCATTGAATGGCGGAGCAGGCTCGAAGGGCCAAATGGCCTATTCCTGCTCCTATTTCTTATGTTCTTATGACTATCCTTGATTAATCCTTGCCTCGCCAAGTGGAGACTAATTCTGTCCCTCAGAATTTTTTCCAATAATTTCCCTACCACTGATGTTAGGTTTACTGGCCTGTAATTCCCTGGTTTATCCCTACTACCCTTCTTGAATAATGGTACTACGTTAGCTGTTCTCCAGTCCTCTGGCACCTCCCCTGTGGCCAGAGAGGTTCTGAAAATTTGTGTCAGAGCCCCTGCAATCTCCTCCCTTGCCTCACACAGCAGCCTGGGATACATCTTGTCTGGGCCTGGGGATTTATCCACTTTTAAGCCCGCTAAAACCGCTAGTAGCTCCTCCCTCTCAATACTAATTTGTTCAAGTATATCACAATCCCCCTGCCTGATTTCTATGCCTACATCGTCCTTCTCCATAGTGAACACAGATGCAAAATATTCATTTAAAACCTTACCTACATCTTCCGGCTCTACACACAGATTGCCACTTTGGTCCCTAATGGGCCCTACTCTTTCCCTGGTTATCCTCTTGCCCTTAATATACTTATAAAACACCTTAGGATTTACCTTTATTTTTCCCGCCAGTGTTATTTCATACCCCCTCTTCGCTCTCCTAATTTCTTTCGAAGTACCCCCCTGCACTTTCTATACTCCTCTAGGGCTTCCACTGTTTTTAGTCCTTTGTATCTGCCAAAAGCCTCCCTTTTTTTCCTAATCCATTCTTGTATATCCCTTCACATCCAGGGTTCCCTGGATTTGTTGGTCCCACCCTTGACCTTTACGGGAGCATGTTGGCGTTGTACTCTATTTCCTTTCTGAGAGACTCCCACTGCTCTGATGTGGATTTTCCTACAAGTAGCTGATCCCAGTCCACTTTGGCCAGATCCTGCCGTATCATATTAAAATCTGCCTTCTCCCAATTTAGAAACTTTATTTCCGGTCCATCTTTGTCCTTTTCCATTACTACCTTAAATCTCACCGAATTATGGTCACTGTCACCAAAATGCTCTCCTACTGACACTTGTACCACTTGCCCGACTACATTCCCTAGAATTAGGTCCAGTACCGCCCCCTCTCTTGTAGGACTTTCTACATGCTGGCTCAAAAAGCTCTCCTGGATGCACTTTAAGAATTCCGCACCCTCTAAGCCTTTCACACTCTGACTATCCCAGTTAATATTGGGGAAGTTGAAATCCCCTACTATTATTACCCTATTATTTCTACACTTCTCTGAGATTTACCTACATATCTGTTCCTCTATCTCCCCCTGCCTGGGGGCCTATAGTACACTCCCAGCAAAGTGCTTGCCCCCTTTTTGTTGTTAAGTTCTACCCATATGGCCTCATTAGAGGAACCTGCTAAGATATCATCCCTCCTTACAGCAGTAATTGACTCCTTGATTAATATTGCGACACCCCCTCCTCTTTTACACCCCCCTCTGTCTCGCCTGAAGATTCTATATCCCGGAATATTGAGCTGCCAGTCTTGCCCCTCCCTCAACCATGTCTCTGTGATAGCAACAATATCATACTCCCATGTGTTCATCAACACCTTCAATTCATCTGCCTTACTCGCAAGACTCCTTGCCATCCAGCCTTGCCATACTCCCTTGTGCCGTTACATATTTGCTCTGCCTTCCAGACAGTGTCTCTGTCTCACTCTCTGTCTCTCTTTCTGTCTTTCTCACTCTTTGTCCCTCTGTCTCACTTTCTGTCTCTCTGTCTCTGTCTGTCTCACTCTCTGTCGTGCTCTCTGAATCTGTCTCTGTCTGCTTCTCTCTGTCTCTGTCTCACTCTCTATCTCTGTCTCACTCTCTATCTCTCTCTGTCTCGCTATCTCTGTTTCACTCTGTGTCTCTCTCTGCCTTGGTCTCTCTCTCTGTCTCTATTTCACTGGTTTGGTACCTGTTTTGTTTAATATCTTTATAAATGACTTGGAGATAGGAAAGGGTATCGGAAAAGACATGAATGTGGGTTTCAGTGCTAGTGCAGTGAAGGAGGGACAGAGATTAGCAACATCTAGGAGCTCGAAGTGGGGAATAAATGGAAGCAGACAGTTCAATGAGTCTTTGTTCAAGAGAACAAAATTACAGGAACACATTGTAACTGGAAGAGGTGCAGCAAAAGGCTCCCCTGGCATCTGAAAACTGAGCTACATGGAGAGCCTGGAGACGCTGATGAGAACTGACTGAGAGGATCTCTTACTGAGGGATTTAAGGGTATTGCCAAGTTTAACCCTGAGAAGCTGTTTGCAAAGGACCCCATAAACAACAGTGGGATGGACCTCAGGAGTGGGAAAATGAATGGACAGATCAGATAGAATAACTGCACACAGAGGGTGAGGAATGGACTGTCCATGAAGGTGGATAATATTAAAGGGAGTTGAACAGGTGTCTGATGAGAAGACCTGTTGAGCGATAGCAGTCCTGAACTGTGTGTTCTGTTTTTGAACTTTGGGACTGGCCAGATAACCAAAGTAGTCCTGTAATTAAATGTTTTAAGTTGAAAGAAAGAAAGAAGAACTCGCATTTATATCGCACCTTTCACAACCTCAGGACCAAAGCTTTACAGCCAATGAAGTACTTTTGAAGTGTAGTCACTGTTGTAATGTAGGGAACCTTAGGCAGCCAATTTGTGCACAGCAAGCTCCCACAAACGGCAATGTGATAATGACCAGATCATCTGTATTAGTGATGTTGAGGGATAAATATTGTCCAGGACACCGGGAGAACTCCCCTGCTCTTCTTCGAAATAGTGCCATGGGATCTTTTACATCCAACTGAGAGGGCAGACAGGGCCTTGGATTAACTTCTCATGCTCAGTCCAACGTCTCGACGGCACTCCCTCAACTGCACCAGAGTGTCAGCCTGGATTTTTGTGCTCAAGTCTGGAGTGGGGCTTGAACCCACAACCTTCTGACTCAGGTGAGAGAGCTACCCTCTGAGCCACGGCTGACACAACTAACACTGCCTCCAGGCTCTAGCTCTGGTCCTAATTCGATGACGTTACTTTAGGGAAGTGCTTATGTTACATTCAGATCTACATACCATTTGTAGACAGGACTATGATGAGAATGCCGGGCAGTGGGATTAGTTTTGAATTGGTAACACTGAGGCAGGGTCCTGTACCAGTCCAACTTTGGGTCTATCCCAAAAGTCCCATACAGAAATTGGGCAACCTTTCTAGGTTGGGTTTGGCTTTTTGATATATATTAATGATCTGGACTTGGGTGTACAGGGCATCATTTCAAAGTTTGCAGATGGCACGAAACTCGGAAATGTAGTAAACAGTGAGGAGGATAGTAACAGACTTCAGGAGGACACAGACAGACTGGTGAAATGGGCAGACACATGGCTGATGAAATTTGACACAGAGAAGTGTGAAGTGATACATTTTGGTAGGAAGAATGAGGAGAGGCAATATAAACTAAAGGGTACAATACTAAAGGAGGTGCAGGAACAGAGAGACCTGGGGGTGTATGTTCACAAATCGCTGAAGATGACAGGACAAGTTGATGAGGCTGTTTAAAAAGCATACGGGATACTTGGCTTTATAAATAGAGGCATAGAGTACAAAAGCAAGGAAATTATGCTAAACCTTTATAAAACACTGGTTAGGCCTCAGCTGGAGTATTGTGCCCAATTCTGGGCACAACACTAGTGAAGGCCTTGGAGAGGGTGCAGAGGAGATTTACTAGAATGGTTCCAGGGATGAGGGACTTCAGTTACGTGGAGAGACTGGAGAAGCTGGGGTCGTTCTCCTTAGAGCAGAGAAGGTTAAGGGGAGATTTAATAGAGGTGTTCAAAAGTGTTTTGATAGAGTAGATAGGGAGAAAATGTTTCCAGTGGCAGGAGGGTCGGTAACCAGAGGACACAGATTTAAGGCCATTGGCAAAAGAACCAGAGGGGAGATGAGGAGAATGTTTTTACGCAGCGAGTTGTTGTGATCTGGAATGCGCTGCCTGAAAGGGCGGTGGAAGCAGATTCAATAACTTTCAAAAGAGAATTGGATAAATACTTGAAGGGAAAAATTTGCAGGGCTATAGGGACAGAGCGGGGGAGTGAGACTAATTGGAGAGCTCTTTCAAAGAGCTGGCACAGGCACGATGGGCCGAATGGCCTCCTGTGCTGTATCATTCTAAGATTGGCAGCTAGTACTTGTCTAGTTTGTTGCCTAGTTGAAGCGTCAGATAGTCTCCCTTTGTCAAAGGGAAATAGCTTCCTTTATTCCACTTCATTAGGTTTTGCCTCTAGGCTGTCGAGGGGTGGTTGAGCTTTCACTGTTGCTACTGTAATCCTGTAAATCGCTCCTGATCCAGGAGTGAAAGCTCAATTTACAGGATTACAGTAACAAATGAAGACAGGGCTTAGTGTAGACTTGGTCGTCTTATCTGGCTCAGAGAGGAACGAGCAGCTCTGGAGGGGGAAGACATTAGTGAACCCCACTTATACTACAGTCAGCTGCCATCAAATTTGAACTGGGCGATCTCCTAGTTTTTGGACCAAGGTGGTGACAGATTCAAGTACCTGCCCCTTTGACACAGACAGTGCGGTTTCTGTTGGCTCAGGTGAACTTTGAACTTCAGGAAATCAGAGATTGTTACGGGCGTAGTGAGGCTTCCACTTACAGCAGAGCCTGGGCTGTGCATCATCAGAAGCCAGGCTCTGCTTTGGACCTGGAGCCTGTTAGCTGAAGTGAGGGAGGAGCAAAATGTTTACCTATGTGATAACTTAATGTGCCTACTACATATTTTTTATAAGTTCACTTCAAATCTGTTAGAGCTATGCTGCAGTATGTCAGGAGAGTGATGGAATACGCTCCACTTGCCTGGATGAGTTGCAGCTCCAACAACACTCAAGAATCTCGACACCATCCAGGACAAAGCAGCCCGCTTGATTGGCAGCCCATCCACCACCTTAAACATTCACTCCCTCCACCACCGGCGCACCGTGGCTGCAGTGTGTACCATCTATAAGATGCACTGCTGCAACTCGCCAAGGCTTCTTCGGCAGCACCTCCCAAACCCACGACCTCTTCCACCTGGAAGGACAAGAGGAGCAATGTCGTGTGAACACCATCACCTCCAAATTCCCCTCCAAGTCACCCAATACCCTGACTGCAAAATGTATTGCCGTTCCTTCATTGACGCTGGGCCAATGCCCTGCAATATGCTCCCTAACAGCACTGTGGGAGCACCTTCACCCCACGGACTGCAGCGGTTCAAGAAGGCTCACCACCACCTTCTGAGGGCAACTAGGGATGGGCAATAAATGCTGGCCTTGCCAGCGACGCCCACATCCTGAGAACAAATATATATCAGTGAGATGCCCTGCAGTGTAACCATGGTCTGGATCGCCAGAATTTCACAACAGATTTAATTGAGAAACATATGCAAAACCAGGACTGTTGATATAGGACAGTGCGTTCTATCACAAGCTGACACTGACGAGAAAGGCTATTCATCCACCCCAGTGCATCCATTCAGAGACACCTTATGGTCCTGCTCTCACCACATCCAACTGCTTCTTCAATGTTTCCAGGGTTTTGCCTCCACGCTTGTTCCATGTGTTGATCACACTCTGTAAAGTGGAACTTCCTGCTATTCATCTTGAATTTGCTTCTCACTAGTTTGATTCTGTCCCTGTCATAGTGTCACAGTTTAGTTTCAAGACATGCTCTTGATCCATAGCACTTGTATAGGTCTATAAAGCCTATATACCTCCGATAAAACCGATCTACCTCTGTCTTATATACATCTAAAGCCTATATACCTCTATCTTATATACCTCTATAAAGCCTATATACCTTTAATGTAATTCTATAAAGTCTATATACCTCTATCTTATATACCTCGATAAAGCCCCAACAGTCATCTTTCAAAGCTGAAAAGCTCAAGTCTTTCCTCTGATCTTGTGATATTCCACGGCATCACATTGATGACCAACAGGTAATGGTGTACCGTAGAGCATTGATCTTGCAGTACTTTGCAGTACCCAACATTACAGACACCCTTGGCACTATGCGACCACAGATAGCATCATCTGGGCAAGCAGGGTCACACCTCATAGCATCTTACTGATCTGAATGGTATGTTACGGTGACGGAGCTGGGTGGGATACCCTGTGGTATATTGATTTTCAACACTTGATCGAATTTTTTGATGAAGTAACAGAGAGGGTTGATGAGGGCAATGCGGTTGATGTGGTGTATATGGATTTCCAAAAGGCGTTCGACAAAGTGCCACATAATAGGCTTGCCAGCAAAGTTGAAGCCCATGGAATAAAAGGGACAGTGGCAGCATGGATATGAAATTGGCTAAGTGACAGGAAACAGAGAGTAGTGGTGAACGGTTGTTTTTCAGACTTTGAGGAAGGTACACAGTGGTGTTCCCCAGGGGTCGGTACTGGGACCACTGCTTTTCTTGATATATATTAATAACTTGGATGTGGGTGTACAGGGCACTATTTCAAAATTTGCAGATGACACAAAACTTAGAAGTATAGTGAACAGTGAGGAGGAGAGTGATAGACTTCAGGAGGACATAGACAGGCTGGGGGAATGGGCGGACACACGGCAGATGAAATTTAACACAGAAAAGTGCGAAGTGATACATTTTGGTACGAAGAACGAGGAGAGGACATATAAACTAAAGGGTACAATCCTGAAGGGTGTGCATGAACAGCGAGACCTGGGGGTATGTGTGCACAAATTGTTGAAGGTGGCAGGGCAGGTTGAGAAAGCAGTTAAAAAAGCTTATGGGATCCTGGGCTTCATAAATAGAGGTGTAGAGTACAAAAGTGTAGAAATTATGATGAACCTGTATAAAACTGGAGTATTGTGTCCAATTCTGGGCACCACACTTTAGGAAGCATGTGAAGGCCTTAGAGAGGGTGCAGAAAATATTTATGAGAATGATTCCAGGGATGAAGGACTTCAGTTACGTTGATAGACTGGAGAAGCTGGGGTTGTTCTCCTTGGAGCAGAGAAGATTGAAAGGAGATTTGATAGAGATGTTCAAAATCATGAGGGGTCCGGACAGAGTAGATCGAGAGAAACTGTTCCCATTGGCAGAAAGGTCGAGAACCAGAGGACACAGATTTAAGGTGATTGGCAAAAGAACCAAAGGCAATGTAAGAAAAAACTTTTTTACGCAGCGAGTGGTTAGGATCTGGAATGCACTGCCTGAAAGGGTGGTGGAGGCAGACTCAATCTTATCTTTCAAAAGGGAGTTGGATAAGTATCTGAAGGAAAAAAATTTGCAGGGCTACGGGGAAAGGGCGAGGGAGTGGGACTAACTGAGAGCTGGCACGGGCTCGACGGGCCAAAAGGCAGCCTTCCGTGCTGTAACCATTCTATGATTCCATGACTTACGCTGCATGCAGGCTACACGTTCACTCTCTGTACACACCTGGTACAGGCGTGCGAGCAGGTAAATGTTTCTCAGTCCTGGCAGGGTGAGAGATTAATAAAGGCTATGTTGGCTTGTTGGAGCTCCGTGCGTTCGGTGTGGTGCTGTGATAAATTGTTCGGTTGTTATCGTGCATTGCTGTTAATTACATACCCTATTACCAAATATAATTAAGTATTTGGGAAGTGTCTGCAGGTTCCTGTGATACACGTTCTTGCAGCACTGCACCACATCCGAGTCGGAGCTATTTAATACACTCCTGTCAACTCTCTTGTTGCTTTTGTAAATGAATTCTGTTAAAGGCAATGAGGGGTTGCTTCACTAGATCTAACACTTGTAATTGTGTTTTCTGGCTGGTCTGCATGTTTGCAAGACAAGCCTGTCCCTCTGTGCAGAAACACTGCAGCAGAGATTTCAACCAACCCCAGACAAACACCCAAACAACGACAGACACTGAGAATGTACGATTGGCTGCAGCTGAACACGGCACACATCAACGCTACCATTCGGCCCATCGTTTCTGCCCCGGCAATTTAGTAGGGCACCCAAAACTAATCCCACGCTCCGCTCTCCCTATAGCCCTGTATCAATCCCAAAACTAATCCCACTGCCCCGCTCTCCCCATAGCCCTGTATCAATCCCAAACTAATCCCACTGCCCCGCTCTCCCCATAGCCCTGTATCAATCCCAAAACTAAACCCACTTCCCCGCTCTCTCCCCATAGCCCTGTATCAATCCCAAACTAATCCCACTGCCCCGCTCTCCCCATAGCCCTGTATCAATCCCAAACTAATCGCACTGCCCCGCTCTCTCCCCATAGACCTGCATCAATCCCAAACTAATCCCACTGCCCTGCTCTCTCCACATAGCCCTGTATCAATCCCAAACTAATCCCACTGCCCCGCTCTCTCCCCATAGCCCTGTATCAATCCCAAACTAATCCCACTGCCCCGCTCTCTCCCCATAGCCCTGCATCAATCCCAAACTAATCCCACTTCCCCGCTCTCTCCCCATAGCCCTGTATCAATCCCCAAACTAATCCCACTGCCCCGCTCTCTCCCCATAGCCCTGTATCAATCCCAAACTAATCCCACTGCCCCGCTCTCCCCATAGCCCTGTATCAATTCCCAAACTAATCCCACTGCCCCGCTCTCTCCCCATAGCCCTGTATCAATCCCAAACTAATCCCACTGCCCCGCTCTCTCCCCATAGCCCTGTATCAATCCCAAACTAATCCCACTGCCCCGCTCTCTCCCCATAGTCCTGTATCAATCCCAAACTAATCCCACTGCCCCGCTCTCTCCCCACAGCCCTGTATCCATCCCAAACTAATCCCACTAGCCCGCTCTCCCCATAGCCCTGTATCAATCCCAAAACTAATCCCACTGCCCCGCTCTCCCCATAGCCCTGTATCAATCCCCAAACTAATCCCACTGCCCCGCGCTCTCCCCATAGCCCTGTATCAATCCCAAACTAATCCCACTGCCCCGCTCTCTCCACATAGCCCTGTATCAATCTCAAACTAATCTCACTGCCCAGCTCTCTCTCCATAGCCCTGTATCAATCCCAAACTAATCCCTCTGCCCCGCTCACTCCCGATAGCCCTGTATCAATTCCCAAATAATCCAACTGCCCCGTTCTCCCTAAAGCCCTGTATCAATCCCAAACTAATCCCACTGCCCCGCTCTTTCCCCATAGCCCTGTCTCAATCCCAAACTAATCCCACTTCCGCGCTCTCTCCCCATAGCCCTGTATCAATCCCCAAATGATCCCACTGCCCCGCTCTCCCCATAGCCCTGTATCAATCCCAAACTAATCCCACTGCCCTACTCTCTCCCCATAGCCCTGTATACATCCCAAACTAATCCCACTGCCCTGATCTCTCCGCTTAGCCCTGTATCAATTCCAAACTAATGCCACTGTCCCGCTCTCTCCCCATAGCCCTGTATCAATCCCAAACTAATCCCACCGCCCCGCTCTCTCCCCATAGCCCAGTATCAATCCCAAACTAATCACACTGCCCCACTCTCCCGATAGCCCTGTATAAATCGCAACCTAATTCCACTGCCCCACTGTCTCCCCTTAGTCCTGTATCAATCCCAAACTAATCCCAGTGCCCCGCTCTGTCCCCATAGCCCTGTATCAATCTCAAACTGATCCCAGTGCTCCGCGCTCTCCCCATATCCCTGTATCAATCCCAAACTAATCCCACTGCCCCGCTCTCTCTCCATAACCCTGTATCAATCCCAAACTAATCCGACTGCCCCGCTCTCTCTCCATAGCCCTGTATCAATCCCAAACTAATCCGACTGCCCCGCTCTCTCCCCTTAGCCCTGTATCAATCGCAAAACTAATCCCACTGCCCCGCTCTCTCCAAGCCCTGTTATCAATCCCAAAACTAATCCCACTGCCCCGCTCTCTCTCCATAGCCCTGTATCAATCCCAAACTAATCCCACTGCACCGCTCTCTCCCCATAGCCCTGTATCAATCCCAAACTAATCCCACTGCTCCGCTCTCTCCCCATAGCCCTGCATCAATCCCAAACTAATCCCACTGCCCCGCTCTCTCCCCATAGCCCTATATCAATCCCAAACTAATCCCACTGCCCTGCTCTCTCCCCATAGCCCTGTATCAATCCCAAACTAATCCCTCTGTCCTGCTCTCTCCCTTTAGCCCTGTATCAATCCCAAACTAATCCCATTGCCCCGCTCTCTCCCCTTAGCCCTGTATCAATCCCAAACTAATCCCACTGCCCCGCTCTCTCCCCGTAGCCCTGTATCAATCCCAAACTAATCCCACTGCCCCATTCTCTCCCCTTAGTCCTGTATCAATCCCAAACTAATCCCTCTGTCCTGCTCTCTCCCCATAGCCCTGTATCAATCCCAAACTAATCACACTGCCCCGCTCTCTCCCCATAGCCCTATATCAATCCCAAACTAATCCCACTGCCCTGCTCTCTCCCCATAGCCCTGTATCAATCCCAAACTAATCCCTCTGTCCTGCTCTCTCCCTTTAGCCCTGTATCAATCCCAAACTAAACCCAATGCCCCGCTCTCTCCCCATAGCCCTGTATCAATTCCAAACTAATCCCACTGCCCCGCTCTCTCCCCATAGCCCTGTATCAATCCCAAACTAATCCCACTGCCCCGCTCTCTCCCCATAGTCCTGTATCAATCCCAAACTAATCCCACTGCCCCGCTCTTTCCCCATAGCCCTGTATCAATCCCAAAACTAATCCCAGTGCCCCGCTCTCTCCCCATAGCTCTGTATCAATCCCAAAACGAATCCCACTGCCCCGCTCTCTCCCCACAGCCCTGTATCCATCCCAAACTAATCCCACTGCCCCGCTCTCTCCCCATAGCCCTGTATCAATCCCAAAACTAATCCCACTGCCCCGCTCTCTCCCCATAGCCCTGTATCAATCCCAAACTAATCCCACTGCCCCGCTCTCCCCATAGCCCTGTATCAATCCCAAACTAATCCCACTGCCCCGCTCTCTCCCCATAGCCCTGTATCAATCCCAAACTAATCCCACTGCCCCGCTCTCTCCCCATAGCCCTGTATCAATCCCAAACTAATCCCACTGCCCCGCTCTCTCCCCATAGTCCTGTATCAATCCCAAACTAATCCCACTGCCCCGCTCTCTCCCCATAGCACTGTATCAATCCCCAAACTAATCCCACTGCCCCGCTCTCTCCCCATAGCCCTGTAGCAATCCCAAAACTAATCCCAGTGCCCCGCTCTCTCCCCATAGCTCTGTATCAATCCCAAAACGAATCCCAGTGCCCCGCTCTCTCCCCATAGCTCTGTATCAATCCCAAAACGAATCCCACTGCCCCGCTCTCTCCCCACAGCCCTGTATCCATCCCAAACTAATCCCACTAGCCCGCTCTCCCCATAGCCCTGTATCAATCCCAAAACTAATCCCACTGCCCCGCTCTCCCCATAGCCCTGTATCAATCCCAAACTAATCCCACCGCCCCGCTCTTTCCCCATAGCCCTGTATCAATCCCAAACTAATCCCACTGCCCCGCTCTCTCCACATAGCCCTGTATCAATCTCAAACTAATCTCACTGCCCCGCTCTCTCTCCATAGCCCTGTATCAATCCCAAACTAATCCCTCTGTCCCGCTCACTCCCGATAGCCCTGTATCAATTCCCAAATAATCCAACTGCCCCGTTCTCCCTATAGCCCTGTATCAATCCCAAACTAATCCCACTGCCCCGCTCTTTCCCCATAGCCCTGTCTCAATCCCAAACTAATCCCACTTCCGCGCTCTCTCCCCATAGCCCTGTATCAATCCCCAAATGATCCCACTGCCCCGCTCTCCCCATAGCCCTGTATCAATCCCAAACTAATCCCACTGCCCTACTCTCTCCCCATAGCCCTGTATACATCCCAAACTAATCCCACTGCCCCGCTCTCTCGCCTTAGCCCTGTATCAATCCCAAACTAATCCCACTGCACCGCTCTCTCCCCATAGCCCTGTATCAATCCCAAACTAATCCCACTGCCCCGCTCTCGCCATAGCCCTGTATCAATCCCAAACTAATCCCACTGCCCTGATCTCTCCGCTTAGCCCTGTATCAATTCCAAACTAATGCCACTGTCCCGCTCTCTCCCCATAGCCCTGTATCAATCCCAAACTAATCCCACTGCCCCGCTCTCTCCCCATAGCCCAGTATCAATCCCAAACTAATCACACTGCCCCACTCTCCCGATAGCCCTGTATAAATCGCAACCTAATTCCACTGCCCCACTGTCTCCCCTTAGTCCTGTATCAATCCCAAACTAATCCCAGTGCCCCGCTCTGTCCCCATAGCCCTGTATCAATCTCAAACTGATCCCAGTGCTCCGCGCTCTCCCCATATCCCTGGATCAATCCCAAACTAATCCCACTGCCCCGCTCTCTCTCCATAACCCTGTATCAATCCCAAACTAATCCGACTGCCCCGCTCTCTCTCCATAGCCCTGTATCAATCCCAAACTAATCCGACTGCCCCGCTCTCTCCCCTTAGCCCTGTATCAATCGCAAAACTAATCCCACTGCCCCGCTCTCTCCAAGCCCTGTTATCAATCCCAAAACTAATCCCACTGCCCCGCTCTCTCTCCATAGCCCTGTATCAATCCCAAACTAATCCCACTGCACCGCTCTCTCCCCATAGCCCTGTATCAATCCCAAACTAATCCCACTGCCCCGCTCTCTCCCCATAGCGCTGTATCAATCCCAAACTAATCCCACTGCCCCGCTCTCTCCCCATAGCCCTATATCAATCCCAAACTAATCCCACTGCCCTGCTCTCTCCCAATAGCCCTGTATCAATCCCAAACTAATCCCTCTGTCCTGCTCTCTCCCTTTAGCCCTGTATCAATCCCAAACTAATCCCATTGCCCCGCTCTCTCCCCTTAGCCCTGTATCAATCCCAAACTAATCCCACTGCCCCGCTCTCTCCCCGTAGCCCTGTATCAATCCCAAACTAATCCCACTGCCCCATTCTCTCCCCTTAGTCCTGTATCAATCCCAAACTAATCCCTCTGTCCTGCTCTCTCCCTTTAGCCCTGTATCAATCCCAAACTAAACCCAATGCCCCGCTCTCTCCCCATAGCCCAGTATCAATCCCAAACTAATCACACTGCCCCACTCTCTCCCCATAGCCCTGTATCAATCCCAAACTAATCCCACTGCTACACGCTCTCCTCATAGTCCTATATCAATCCCAAACTAATCCCACTGCCCCGCTCTCCCCATAGCCCTGTATCAATCCCCAAATAATCCCACTGCCCCGCTCGCTCCCCATAGCCCTGTATCAATCCCCAAATAATCCCACTGCCCCGCTCTCTCCCCATAGCCCTGTATCAATCCCAAACTAATCCCACTGCCCTGCTCTCTCCCCATAGCCCTGTATCAATCCCAAACTAATCCCACTGCCCCCTCTCTCCCCATAGCCCAGTATCAATCCCCAAATAATCCCACTGCCGTGCTCTCTCCCCATAGCCCTGTATCAATCCCAAACTAATCCCACTGCCCCGCTCTCTTCCCATAGTCCTGTATCAATCCCAAGGTAATCCCACTGCCCTGATCTCTCTGCTTAGCCCTGTATCAATCCCAAACTAATCCCACTGCCCCGCTCTCTCCCCTTAGCCCTGTAACAATCCCAACCTAATCCCACCGCCCCGCTCTCTCCCCATAGCCCTGTCTCAATCCCAAACTAATCCCACTGCCCCGCTCTCTCCCCATAGCCCTGTATCAATCCAAAACTAATCCCACTGCCCCGCTCTCTCCCTGTAGCCCTGTATCAATCCCAAACTAATCCCACTGCCCCGCTCTCCCCATAGCCCTGTATCAATCCCAAACTAATCCCACTGCTCCGCTCTCCCCATAGCCCTGTATCAATCCCAAACTAATCCCATTGCCCCGTATTCTCCCCATAGCCCTGTTTAAATCCCAGACTAATCCCACTGCTCCACGCTCTCCTCATAGTCCTGTATCAATCCCAAACTAATCCCACTGCCCCGCTCTCCCCATAGCCCTGTATCAATCCCAAGGTAATCCCACTGCCCTGATCTCTCCGCTTAGCCCTGTATCAATCCCAAACTAATCCCACTGTCCCGCTCTCTCCCCATAGCCCTGTATCAATCCCAAACTAATCCCGCTGCCCTGCTCTCTCCCCATAGCCCAGTATCAATCCCAAACTAATCCCACTGCCCCACTCTCTCCCCTTAGTCCTGTATCAATCCCAAACTAAACCCAATGCCCCGCTCTTTCCCCATAGCCCAGTATCAATCCCAAACTAATCACACTGCCCCACTCTCTCCCCATAGCCCTGTATCAATCCCAAACTAATCCCACTGCTCCACGCTCTCCTCATAGTCCTATATCAATCCCAAACTAATCCCACTGCCCCGCTCTCCCCATAGCCCTGTATCAATCCCCAAATAATCCCACTGCCCCGCTCGCTCCCCATAGCCCTGTATCAATCCCCAAATAATCCCACTGCCCCGCTCTCTCCCCATAGCCCTGTATCAATCCCAAACTAATCCCACTGCCCCGCTCTCTCCCCTTAGCCCTGTATCAATCCCAAACTAATCCCACTGCCCTGCTCTCTCCCCATAGCCCTGTATCAATCCCAAACTAATCCCACTGCCCCCTCTCTCCCCATAGCCCTGTATCAATCCCAAACTAATCCCACTGCCCCGCTCTCCCCATAGCCCTGTATCAATTCCCAAACTAATCCCACTGCCCCGCTCTCTCCCCATAGCCCTGTATCAATCCCAAACTAATCCCACTGCCCCGCTCTCTCCCCATAGCCCTGTATCAATCCCAAACTAATCCCACTGCCCCGCTCTCTCCCCATAGTCCTGTATCAATCCCCAAACTAATCCCACTGCCCCGCTCTCTCCCCATAGTCCTGTATCAATCCCCAAACTAATCCCACTGCCCCGCTCTCTCCCCATAGCCCTGTATCAATCCCAAAACTAATCCCAGTGCCCCGCTCTCTCCCCATAGCTCTGTATCAATCCCAAAACGAATCCCACTGCCCCGCTCTCTCCCCACAGCCCTGTATCCATCCCAAACTAATCCCACTAGCCCGCTCTCCCCATAGCCCTGTATCAATCCCAAAACTAATCCCACTGCCCCGCTCTCCCCATAGCCCTGTATCAATCCCAAACTAATCCCACCGCCCCGCTCTTTCCCCATAGCCCTGTATCAATCCCAAACTAATCCCACTGCCCCGCTCTCTCCACATAGCCCTGTATCAATCTCAAACTAATCTCACTGCCCCGCTCTCTCTCCATAGCCCTGTATCAATCCCAAACTAATCCCTCTGCCCCGCTCACTCCCGATAGCCCTGTATCAATTCCCAAATAATCCAACTGCCCCGTTCTCCCTATAGCCCTGTATCAATCCCAAACTAATCCCACTGCCCCGCTCTTTCCCCATAGCCCTGTCTCAATCCCAAACTAATCCCACTTCCCCGCTCTCTCCCCATAGCCCTGTATCAATCCCCAAATGATCCCACTGCCCCGCTCTCCCCATAGCCCTGTATCAATCCCAAACTAATCCCACTGCCCTACTCTCTCCCCATAGCCCTGTATACATCCCAAACTAATCCCACTGCCCCGCTCTCTCGCCTTAGCCCTGTATCAATCCCAAACTAATCCCACTGCACCGCTCTCTCCCCATAGCCCTGTATCAATCCCAAACTAATCCCACTGCCCCGCTCTCGCCATAGCCCTGTATCAATCCCAAACTAATCCCACTGCCCTGATCTCTCCGCTTAGCCCTGTATCAATTCCAAACTAATGCCACTGTCCCGCTCTCTCCCCATAGCCCTGTGTCAATGCCAAACTAATCCCACCGCCCCGCTCTCTCCCCATAGCCCAGTATCAATCCCAAACTAATCACACTGCCCCACTCTCCCGATAGCCCTGTATAAATCGCAACCTAATTCCACTTCCCCACTGTCTCCCCTTAGTCCTGTATCAATCCCAAACTAATCCCAGTGCCCCGCTCTGTCCCCATATCCCTGTATCAATCCCAAACTAATCCCACTGCCCCGCTCTCTCTCCATAACCCTGTATCAATCCCAAACTAATCCGACTGCCCCGCTCTCTCTCCATAGCCCTGTATCAATCCCAAACTAATCCGACTGCCCCGCTCTCTCCCCTTAGCCCTGTATCAATCGCAAAACTAATCCCACTGCCCCGCTCTCTCCAAGCCCTGTTATCAATCCCAAAACTAATCCCACTGCCCCGCTCTCTCTCCATAGCCCTGTATCAATCCCAAACTAATCCCACTGCCCCGCTCTCTCTCCATAGCCCTGTATCAATCCCAAACTAATCCCACTGCTCCGCTCTCTCTCCATAGCCCTGTATCAATCCCAAACTAATCCCACTGCCCCGCTCTCTCCCCATAGCGCTGTATCAATCCCAAACTAATCCCACTGCCCCGCTCTCTCCCCATAGCCCTATATCAATCCCAAACTAATCCCACTGCCCTGCTCTCTCCCAATAGCCCTGTATCAATCCCAAACTAATCCCTCTGTCCTGCTCTCTCCCTTTAGCCCTGTATCAATCCCAAACTAATCCCATTGCCCCGCTCTCTCCCCTTAGCCCTGTATCAATCCCAAACTAATCCCACTGCCCCGCTCTCTCCCCGTAGCCCTGTATCAATCCCAAACTAATCCCACTGCCCCATTCTCTCCCCTTAGTCCTGTATCAATCCCAAACTAATCCCTCTGTCCTGCTCTCTCCCCATAGCCCAGTATCAATCCCAAACTAATCCCACTGCTCCACGCTCTCCTCATAGTCCTATATCAATCCCAAACTAATCCCACTGCCCCGCTCTCCCCATAGCCCTGTATCAATCCCCAAATAATCCCACTGCCCCGCTCGCTCCCCATAGCCCTGTATCAATCCCCAAATAATCCCACTGCCCCGCTCGCTCCCCATAGCCCTGTATCAATCCCAAACTAATCCCACTGCCCTGCTCTCTCCCCATAGCCCTGTATCAATCCCAAACTAATCCCACTGCCCCCTCTCTCCCCATAGCCCAGTATCAATCCCCAAATAATCCCACTGCCGTGCTCTCTCCCCATAGCCCTGTATCAATCCCAAACTAATCCCACTGCCCCGCTCTCTCCCCATAGCCCTGTATCAATCCCAAACTAATCCCACTGCCCCGCTCTCTCTCCATAGCCCTGTATCAATCCCAAACTAATCCCACTGCCCCGCTCTCTTCCCATAGTCCTGTATCAATCCCAAACTAATCCCACTGCCCCGCTCTCTCCCCTTAGCCCTGTAACAATCCCAACCTAATCCCACCGCCCCGCTCTCTCCCCATAGCCCTGTCTCAATCCCAAACTAATCCCACTGCCCCGCTCTCTCCCTGTAGCCCTGTATCAATCCCAAACTAATCCCACTGCCCCGCTCTCCCCATAGCCCTGTATCAATCCCAAACTAATCCCACTGCTCCGCTCTCCCCATAGCCCTGTATCAATCCCAAACTAATCCCATTGCCCCGTTTTCTCCCCATAGCCCTGTATCAATCCCAAACTAATCCCACTGCTCCACGCTCTCCTCATAGTCCTGTATCAATCCCAAACTAATCCCACTGCCCCGCTCTCCCCATAGCCCTGTATCAATCCCAAGGTAATCCCACTGCCCTGATCTCTCCGCTTAGCCCTGTATCAATCCCAAACTAATCCCACTGTCCCGCTCTCTCCCCATAGCCCTGTATCAATCCCAAACTAATCCCGCTGCCCTGCTCTCTCCCCATAGCCCAGTATCAATCCCAAACTAATCCCACTGCCCCACTCTCTCCCCTTAGTCCTGTATCAATCCCAAACTAAACCCAATGCCCCGCTCTCTCCCCATAGCCCAGTATCAATCCCAAACTAATCACACTGCCCCACTCTCTCTCCATAGCCCTGTATCAATCCCAAACTAATCCCACTGCTCCACGCTCTCCTCATAGTCCTATATCAATCCCAAACTAATCCCACTGCCCCGCTCTCCCCATAGCCCTGTATCAATCCCCAAATAATCCCACTGCCCCGCTCGCTCCCCATAGCCCTGTATCAATCCCCAAATAATCCCACTGCCCCGCTCTCTCCCCATAGCCCTGTATCAATCCCAAACTAATCCCACTGCCCCGCTCTCTCCCCTTAGCCCTGTATCAATCCCAAACTAATCCCACTGCCCCGCTCTCTCCCCATAGCCCTGTATCAATCCCAAACTAATCCCACTGCCCCCTCTCTCCCCATAGCCCAGTATCAATCCCCAAATAATCCCACTGCCGTGCTCTCTCCCCATAGCCCTGTATCAATCCCAAACTAATCCCACTGCCCCGCTCTCTTCCCATAGTCCTGTATCAATCCCAAACTAATCCCACTGCCCTGCTCTCTCCCCATAGCCCTGTATCAATCCCAAACTAATCCCACCGCCCCGCTCTCTCCCCATAGCCCAGTATCAATCCCAAACTAATCACACTGCCCCACTCTCCCGATAGCCCTGTATCAATCGCAACCTAATTCCACTGCCCCACTCTCTCCCCTAAATCCTGTATCAATCTCAAACTAATCCCAGTGCCCCGGTCTGTCCCCATAGCCCTGTATCAATCTCAAACTGATCCCACTGCTCCGCGCTCTCCCCATAGCCCTGTATCAATCCCAAACTAATCCCACTGCCCCGCTTTCTCCCCATAGCCCTGTATCAATCCCAAACTAATCCCACTGCCCCGCTTTCTCCCCATTGCCCTGTATCAATCCCAAACTAATCCCACTGCCCCGCTCTCTCCCCATATCCCTGTATCAATCCCAAGCTAATCCCACTGCACCGCTCTCTCCCCATAGCCCTGTATCAATCCCAAACTAATCCCACTGCCCCGTTTTCTCCCCATAGCCCTGTTTAAATCCCAAACTAATCCCACTGCCCCACTCTCTCCCCATAGCCCTATATCAATCCCAAACTAATCCCACTGCCCCGCTCTCTCCCCATAGCCCTGTATCAATCCCAAACTAATCCCACTGCCCCACTCTCTCCCCATAGCCCTATATCAATCCCAAACTAATCCCACTGCCCCGCTCTCTTCCCATAGTCCTGTATCAATCCCAAGGTAATCCCACTGCCCCGCTCTCTCCCCATAGCCCTGTATCAATCCCAAACTAATCCCACTGCCCCGCTCTCTCCCCATAGCTCTGTATCAATCCCAAACTAATCCCACTGCCTCGCTCTCTCCCAATAGCCCTGTATCAATCCCAAACTAATCCCACTGCCTCGCTCTCTCCCCATAGCCCTGTATCAATCCCAAACTAATCCCACTGCCTCGCTCTCTCCCCATAGCCCTGTATCAATCCCCAAACTAATCCCACTGCCCCGCTCTCTCCCCATAGCCCAGTATCAATCCCAAACTAATCACACTGCCCTGCTCTCTCCCCATAGCCCTGTATCAATCCCAAACTAATCCCACCGCCCCGCTCTCTCCCCATAGCCCAGTATCAATCCCAAACTAATCACACTGCCCAACTCTCCCGATAGCCCTGTATCAATCGCAACCTAATTCCACTGCCCCGCTCTCTCCCCATAGCCCTGTATCAATCCCAAACTAATCCCACCGCCCCGCTCTCTCCCCATAGCCCAGTATCAATCCCAAACTAATCACACTGCCCCACTCTCCCGATAGCCCTGTATCAATCGCACCCTAATTCCACTGCCCCACTCTCTCCCCTTCGTCCTGTATCAATCCCAAACTAATCCCACTGCCCTGCTCTCTCCCCATAGGCCTGTATCAATCCCAAACTAATCCCACCGCCCCACTCTCTCCCCATAGCCCAGTATCAATCCCAAACTATTCACACTGCCCCACTCTCCCGATAGCCCTGTATCAATCTCAAACTAATCCCACTGCCCCACTCTCTCCCCATAGCCCTGTATCAATCCCAAACTAATCCCAATGCCCCGCTTTCTCCCCATAGCCCTGTATCAATCCCAAACTAATCCCACTGCCCCGCTCTCTCCCCATATCCCTGTATCAATCCCAAGCTAATCCCACTGCCCCGCTCTCTCCCCATAGCCCTGTGTCAATCCCCAAACGAATCCCACAGCCCCGTTCTCTCCCCATAGCCCTGTATCAATCCAAACCTTATTCCACCGCCTCGCTCTCTCTCAATAGCTCTGTATCAAACCAAAACTAATCCCACTGCCCCGCTCTCTCCCCATAGCCATGTATCAATCCCAAACTAATCCCACTGCCCCACTCTCTCCCAATGGCCCTGTATCAATCCCAAACTAATCCCACTGCCCCGCTCTCTCCCCATAGCCCTGCATCAATCCAAACCTTATTCCACTGCCTCGCTCTCTCCATATAGCTCTGTATCAATTCCAAACTAATCCCACTGCCCCGCTCTCTCCCCATAGCCCTGTATCAATCCCAAACTAATCCCACTGCCCCACTCTCTCCCCTTAGCCCTGTATCAATCCCAAACTAGTCCCATTGCCCTGCTCTCTCCCCATAGCCCTGTATCAATCCCAAACTAATCCCACTAATTTAGGCCAGTGTCGGGAGCGGAGAGAGCAGCAGCACAGTGAGTATTTAAACTCACTTTCGTGGGCTTTTTTGCAGAGGCTTACCAATCTCACAGACCTGCGGCGGCGTTCCAGAGCCAGTTCACAATTTAAAAAGTGACGCGGACAAGAGGAAGCAGCTGATTGGGTGAGTACGGCCAGGTGAGTATTTATACTACTCTGTAGTTTGACAGTTAAGGTTAATAGTTTATAAAGTTTAGTAGGTCCTAATTTTTGTGGTTATAGTTTCTAAGGTCTCTGTTGTGTAGCAGGGAGTGCTAGTATACAAGGGCCCTTGAGTATATCATTTAATTGTAGTGTAATTTGTGGTATTGATTTGAGTTAATTTAAATGAATTAAAGGATAAGTCATGGCAGCACAGCTCAGCCCCGTGGCATGCTCCTCCTGCACTATGTGGGAAATCAGGGTCACTTCCTGTGTCCCTGTTGACCATGTGTGCGGGAAGTGTATCCAGCTGCAGCTACTGGCAGACTGCATTGCGGCGCTGGAGCTGCGAATGGATGCATACTGGAGCATTCGCGATGCTGAGGACGTCGTGGACAGCACGTTTAGGGAGTTGGTCACACCGCAGGTAAAGGCTGCACAGGCAGGAAGGGAATGGGTGACTACCAGGCAGTGTAGTAGGCGCAGGCAGGTAGTGCAGGGGTCCCCTGTGGACATCCCCCTCTCAAACAGATATACCGCTTTGGATATTGTTGGGGGGGATGGCTTATCGGGGGAAGGCAGCAGCAGCCAACTTCCTGGCTCCATGGGTGTTTCTGCTGCACAGGAAGGGAGGAAAAAGAGCGGGAGAGCTATAGTGATAGGGGGTTCTATTGTAAGGGGAATAGATAGGCGTTTCTGCGGCCGCAAACGAGACTCCAGGATGGTATGTTGCCTCCCTGGTGCAAGGGTCAAGGATGTCTCGGGGCGGCTGCAGGGCATTCTGGAGGGGGAGGGTGAACAGCCAGTTGTCGTGGTGCATATAGGTACCAACGATATAGGTAAAAAACGGGATGAGGTCCTAAAAGCTGAATATAGGGAGTTAGGAGGTAAATTAGAAAATAGGACCTCAAAGGTAGTAATCTCAGGATTGCTACCAGTGCCACGTACTAGTCAGAGTAAAAATAGAAGGATATTTCAGATGAATACGTGGCTAGAGGAATGGTGCAAGGGGGAGGGATTCAAATTCCTGG
Organism: Squalus acanthias; assembly: GCA_030390025.1. Classification (NCBI taxonomy): domain Eukaryota; kingdom Metazoa; phylum Chordata; class Chondrichthyes; order Squaliformes; family Squalidae; genus Squalus; species Squalus acanthias. The sequence continues at coordinate 1,004,613 of JASTWF010000082.1, forward strand.
GACATTGGAACCGGTTCTGGGGGAGGTGGGACCAGTACAAACTGGACGGTTTGCACCTGGGCAGGACCGGGAGCGATGTCCGAGGGGGAGAGTTTGCTAGTGCTGTTGGGGAGGGTTTAAACTAAAATAGCAGGGGGTTGGGAACCTGTGCAGGGAAACAGAGGAAAGGGAAGCAAGGATAGAAGCAAAAGACAGGAAGGAGAAAAGCAAAAGTGGAAGGCACCGAAATCAAGGGTGTAAATCAAACAGGGCTACAGTAAATAATAATTCTAAAAGGACTAAGAGTGTTAAAAAAACAAGCCTGAAGGCTTTGGGGTAGAAATTAGGTCGCGCCCCATTTGGGGCGCAAATATCGTCCGCGCGCAAATATTAGCGCCTGGCGCTAATTATCGGCACTGACAGGAAACTTCACTTTTACCGCCCCGGGAGGTGAGTGGAGCGCTAAATTAGGCGCTGCACACCTCTCTTAAGGCGCAAAGGCCTAGGAGTGAGGCGCTAACTCAGCGCACGAGCGCAGCGCAGCTGCTGCCAGTTAGCGAGGGAACACAGACACACTGGCGCCGGACACTTCTTAAAGCGGGGGGGGCCACTTGCTCCCCAGCCACACCCTGCTCATTGCAGCCTTGAATCTCAGCCTGGAGAGACCTGTAATCCATTTTGCTGCCAAGCATGGAGAGGGTGAGAGAACGCGCTCATCGCTTCACCGAGCGGGCCTTGGATGCTCTGGTTGACGCAGTGGAGCGCAGACGATGCATGCTGTTCCCGGAGAGTGGCAGGAGGCCTTTGCCACGCGAGTTCAGAAGAGTGTGGAGGGAGGTGGCTCAGAGCGTCTCCTCCAGGAGCATGGTGCCCAGGACCCATGTCCAGTGCCGCAAAAAGTTCAACGACCTCACTCGGGTCGTCAGGGTGAGTGGCTTTTTCTCAATACCTCTCCATCCCTCCATCTCAACCTCACTCTATGGCCAGAGGGTCTTAAAACCCCAATGCACAACACTCATGCAACACCTATGGCCCTTTCATCAAACACACACACACATTCCACACTTTGCATACAGTAAGGGCTATTCACCTATGGGAGGCACATCAGGCAAGACCATGGCTGCATACAGTAAGGGCTATTCACCTATGGGAGGCACATCAGGCAAGACCATGGCTGTATATTGACTCAGATGCTGTCCTTTTTCTTGCAGGCTAAGCTGGCTCATAATCGGAGACAGCAGCAACGGACGGGTGGAGGGCGGCTTCAGCTGCAACCCCTCAGCGATCTGGAGGAGCGCGTCCACAGGATTGTGGCAAGCCGGGTGATCGGTCCCGTCGCCACTGGAGACGCCGACCCCGTTGTGGACAGCAATGGTAAGGTCATCACCTTTTTGTCCTCTGTCCTTCCACTTGTCCCTCACAATACCAGCCTTTGACACTTTCAATCCAACTTGCTAACTCGCTGCACTTATTCCTCCCTTACTGCCACCCTGTCCTCACGCTAAAGCCACTCTTGTACCTCCCTGCTTTCAGATGGTGATTCACCAGCTGAGGAGATGGTCCCTGAAGCTGCCACTGGGAGTGATGCTGCAGCTGAGGAGGAAGAGGAAGCCGGAGCATCAGTGCCACCCTCTCCCGAGGAAGCCCATGGCCACACTGGGAACACGCCTTCCCCGGAGGGGAGCAGGGGGGAAGGAGCTGATGATGGTGAAGTTCCAGGACCCAGCGGGCTGCAGCAACGCCATGGGGGGGGGAGGGAAGAACGGGGGAGCAGGGGGGAAGGGGCTGATGATGGTGAAGTTCCAGGACCCAGCGGGCTGCAGCAACGCCATGGGGGGGGGAGGGAAGAACGGGAGCCTTCTCCCCAGAGGGAGAGTATGCCAGACACTCCTAATGCAATGGACGCAGAGGAGGAGCGGCTGATTGCAGAAATGAACAGCCAGGCGGTGGTCATGCACACTGAGCTCATGGGTGCAGTGGGAAGGGTGCCCGAATGCATTGAGGCACTGGCAAGGAGTGTGGAGCACTTCGCTGTAGCACAGGCGGATGCCACACTAAAGCTTACTGCTGCAATTCAGTCACTGGCTGCCAGGAACCCATCTGAGCCTGCTCTCATGCAGACTCAGATTGAGGCCACGCGAGCACTGACTGCTGCCATCCTCGATGGTTCGTGCACATGTCCCCGGGGCTGTCACCGCGCCGCAGCAGGCCAGCAATCTGTTCTCCGGCAAATTGCTCCGGATGCTGAAGTGCTGCCCCGTGGGAGTGCCAGTGTGTCGGGCGAGCAGGGAGTTGCTGTCCTCTCTCACGATGACAGCATTCCTGCTGCCAACACTGTCACTTCTCCACTGCACTTGCCACCGCCTGTAGGACAGACTGCTGCCGCCCATGCAGAGTTGGTGCAGTCTGCAGCCGGGCCCTCCAGGCCCAGAAGTGGTCGAGGCCGTCCTTCAGGGGCATCTGCAGTGTCAGGGTCTGACAAGCAGCAGCCTTCCACCAGCCTTGCTGCAGCCACTGAGGTCCCATTACGGAGGAGCAGTAGGGTTAGAAGGGGGGAAGTGCGCAAGGGAAGGAGATCACCCTCGAAGGGCAAAAAGTAGGAGGTGTGCCAAAATGCTGGTCATTTTTTTATTAAAGGCCGAGGTTCATGGCCCAACTTTTGTTTAGTGTTTTGGACATTATCTCCAGGTTGTGAGAACCAGTTATGTTATTGACTGTTTTTTTGTGTTTATTTCTATGAGTTTGTCATGAGGAATTGACACACACAGAGTTTGTACAATAAATAAGTTTCTGTATTCAAAATATACATGGCTGGTGGTTGGAATTATTGGTGCCTTGGCCGGCTTAGGGGTTGCGTGCTGGGTTGATTCGTGTTTGTAGCACTGGCAGGGGCCCTAGAAGCGGCTTGCTATTAGTCGTTGACGGACGGCCCTTGCAGTTTGACCATTGTGGGCCGCCCTCCTGCCTTGGTGCTGCTGCTGATCATCGTCCTCGGCCTGTTCCTCCTCTTCCTCCTCCTCCTCTTGTGGTGCTGCAAGGCCTGGTGGCATTGGCTGCGTCCTGAGGATTGCCATGTTGTGCAACATGCAGCACACCACTACGAATTTGGAAACTTGCTCAGGCGAGTACTGCAGGGCTCCTCCGGAATGGTCCAGACAGCGGAATCGTTGTTTGAGCACGCCGATTGTGCGCTCAATAATGTTCCTCGTTGCTTGTTGGCTTTCCTGGTACCGCAGCTCAGCAGGGGTGTTTGGCGCACGGAGCGGTGTCATCAGCCAGGTGCTCAATGCGTACCCCTTGTCCCCCAGAAGCCAACCAACTGGCTGATGCGGTGCCTCGAAAATTTCTGCCACAGTACTCTGGCGCAGGATGAAAGCATCGTGGCAGCTGCCCGGATAGTGGGCATTGACAGCGAGAATCACCTGTCTGTGGTCACAGACCAACTGCACATTCAAGGAATGGAACCCCTTTCTGTTCCGGAACTCCTCTGCATTCTCTCGCGGAGCACGCAAAGCCACATGCGTGCAGTCAATGGCGCCCTGCACCATGGGGAAGCCCGCTACCCTCGCAAAGCCCATAGCACGGTCATGCTGCTTGTCTGGGGTCATAGGGAAGGAGATGAAGTCTCGTCTCCTTGTGAAGAGGGCATTGGTGACCTGCCGGATGCAGCGATGCACCGCAAACTGGGAGATATTGGCGAGGTCCCCAACAGCAGCTTGGAATGAGCCAGTGGCGTAGAAGTTCAAAGCCACTGTGACCTTCACTGCCACCGACAGAGACGTCCTGGACCTCAGCTGAGGCTGCAGATCTGGCTGCAGCAGGTGGCAGAGCTCAGTGACCACCTCCTTGCTGAATCGCAGCCTTCGCAAACACAGCTCCTCGGACATGTGGATGTAGGAGAGCTGTTCACGATATACCCTGGGAGGGTAAGCTCTCCTGTACATGCGCCTGATGGGCCTCCTCCGTCTGGCCATCATTGCCACTCTCTGTCTGCGTCTCACTCTCCTCCGATTGAGCTGGAGCAGGACGACGCCCCCAATCATTGCAGCCCCCATCTTCTCTTTGCCAGAAAAGTAATGAGGTACAGCAACGAAAGTAGCAGCAAAGTTAGGATGAACTAGGCAAAACTACCTCACAAAGTGTTGAGTCAATGTAGAAGTCTCTCTCTCTCTCTCTCCGAATCTCTCTCTCTCTCTCAGAACGAGTGGTGCATAAATGTCGACCACAGAAAAAGACAGGAAGAGGCCCCCTTTAAATAGCGCCCCCCCCAGCCCCACACCGATTGATAACGTTCCAGTCTTCCGGTCGTTGGAAGCGCCAGGCGGTAAGGCAGGGGGCGCCACTCAATTTCTGCTCCGGGGCGCCCCAAGGGCGTTGCACCACGGAATGACGTCACAATCTGCGCGCGCAGGTGGTCGCAGCGGTAAGTTTTAGCGCCGCCGCACAATCTCAAGTTAAGTTCTCGAGCGGCGCAAACAGCGCTGCGCCCGGGCGTTAGCGCCTTAACGCCCCATTAGCGCCCATTTAAGGCGCTAACGGGAGGCGCAACCAACTGAATTTTTACCCCTTTGTGTCTTAATGCGAGGAGCATTCGTAATAAGGTGGATGAATTAGCTGCGCAAATAGATGTAAACAGATATGATATAATTGGGATTACGGAGACATGGCTCCAGGGTGACCAAGGCTGGGAATTCAACATCCAGGGGTATTCAATATTCAGGAAGGACAGACAAAAAGGAAAAGGAGGTGGGGTAGCATTGCTGGTTAAAGAGGAGATTAACACAATGGTAAGGAAGGATATTAGCTCTGATGATGTGGAATCTGTATGGGTAGAGCTGAGAAATACCATGGGGCAGAAAACGTTAGTGGGAGTTTTATACAGTCCCCCAAACAGTAATGCTGAGGTTGGGGATGGCATTAAATGGGAAATTAGAGACACGTGCAATAAGGGCACAGCAGTTATCATGGGTGACTTTAATCTACATATAGATTGGGCTAACCAAATTAGTAACAATACTGTGGAGGAGGAATTCCTAGAGTGTATACGGGATGGTTTCCTGGACCAATATGTCGAGGAACCAACGAGAGATCAGGCCATCTTAGACTGGGTATTATGTAATGAGAAAGGATTAATTAGCAATCTTGTTGTGCGAGGTCCCTTGGGGAGGAGCGATCATAATATGATAGAATTCTTCATTAAGATGGAGAGTGAAGTAGTTGACTCAGAGACTAGGGTCCTGAATTTAAATAAAGGAAACTACGATGGTATGAGGCGTGAGTTGGCTAGGATGGATTGGGGAGCGTTACTTAAAGGGTTGACGGTGGATAGGCAATGGCAAACATTTAAAGATCGTATGGATGAACTACAGAATTTGTTCATCCCTGTTTGGCATAAAAATAAAACAAAAAAGGTGACCCAACCGTGGCTAACAAGGAAAATTAGGGATAGCATAAGATCCAAGGAGAGGACATATAAATTGGCCAGAAAAAGCAGCAAACCTGAGGATTGGGAGCAGTTTAGGATTCAGCAAAGGAGGACAAAGGGATTCATTAAGAGGGGGAAAATAGAGTATGAGAGTAAGCTTGCAGGGAACATAAAAACTGACTGTAAAAGCTTCTACAGATATGTGAAGAGAAAAAGATTGGTGAAGTCAAGCGTAGGTCCCTTGCAGTCAGAATCAGGGGAATTTATAATGGGGAACAAAGAAATGGCTGATGAATTAAATACATACTTTGGTTCTGTCTTCACAAAGGAGGACACAAATAACCTCCCAGAGATGTCGGGGAACATAGGGTCTAATGAGAGGGAGGAATTGAATGAAATCAGTATTTGTAGGGAAATGGTATTAGGGAAATTGATGGCATTAAAGGCCGATAAATCCCCAGGGCCTGATATCGACATCCTAGGGTACTTAAGGAAGTGGCCCTAGAAATAGTAGATGCATTGCTGGTCATCTTTCAAAATTCTATAGACTCTGGAACAATTCCCATGGATTGGAGAGTAGCGAATGTAACCCCACTATTTAAAAAAGGTTGTAGAGAAAAAACGAGGAATTATAGACCGGTAAGCCTGACATCGGTAGTGGGCAAAATGCTAGAGTCCATTATAAAAGATGTAATAGCAGAGCACTTGGAAAACAGTGACAGGATCGGACAAAGTCAACATGGATTTACAAAAGGTAAATCATGCCTGACTAATCTACTGGAATTTTTTGAGGATGTAACTGGTAGAATAGATAAGGCAGAAACAGTGGATGTGGTGTATTTGGACTTTCAGAAGGCTTTCGATAAGGTCCCGCATAAGAGATTAGCGTGCAAAGTTAAAGCACATGGGATTGGGGGTGAGGTACTGATTTGGATAGAGAACTGGTTGGCAGACAGGAAGCAAAGAGTTGGAATAAATGGGTCTTTTTCCGAGTGGCAGGCAGTGACTAGTGGGGTACCACAGGGATCGGTGCTAGGACCCCAGCTATTCACAATATATATTAATGATCTAGACGAGGGAACTAGATGTAATATCTCTAAGTTTGCAGATGACACAAAGTTGGGTGGGCGTGTGTACTGTGAGGTGGATGCAGAGAAACTCCAGTATGATTTGGACAGGTTGGGTGATTGGGCAGATGCATGGCAGATGCAGTATAACGTGGATAAATGCGAGGTTATCCACTTTGGTGGCAAAAACAGAAAGACAGATTATTATCTGAACGGCAATAGATTGGGAAAAGGGGAAGTGCAACGAGATCTGGGAGTCCTTGTGCACCAGTCGCTGAAGGTAAGCATGCAGGTACAGCAGGCAGTTAAGAAGGCAAATGGTATGTTGGCCTTCATAGCAAGAGGATTCGAGTACAGGAGCAAGGATGTCTTGCTGCAGTTGTACAAGCCTTGGTGAGACCACACCTTGAGTATTGTGTGCAGTTTTGGTCGCCTTATCTGAGGAAGGACATTCTTGCCATGGAGGGAGTGCAGCGAAGATTTACCAGACTGATACCTGGGATGGCAGGAATGACGTATGAAGAGAGATTGGGTTGATTAGGCTTATATTTGCTGGAGTTTAGAAGAATGAGAGGGGATCTCATTGAAACTTATAAAATTCTAACAGGACTAGACAGACTAGATGCAGGAAGGATGTTCCCGATGGCGGGGGAGTCCAGAACCAGAGGTCACAGTCTAAGGATAAGGGGTAAGCCATTTAGGACTGAGATGAGGAGGAATTTCTTCACCCAGAGAATGGTGAACCTGTGGAATTTTCTACCACAGAAGGCAGTTGAGGCCAATTCATTAAATATATTCAAGAAGGAGATAGATATATTTCTTAAGGCTAAAGGGATCAAGGGATATGGGGAGAAAGCAGGGACAGGGTACTGAATTTGGATGATCAGCCATGATCTCATTAAATGGCGGAGCAGGCTCGAGGGGCTGAATGGCCTACTCCTGCTCCTATCTTCTATGCTTCTATGCCCACTGCCCCGCTCTCTCCCCATCGTCCTGTATCAATCACCAAACTAATCCCACTGTCCCACACTCTCCCCATAGCCCTGTATCAATCCCAAACTAATCCCACTGCCCCGCTCTCTCCCCATAGCCCTGTATCAATCCCAAAGTAATCCCACTGCCCCGCTCTCTCCCCATAGTCCTGTATCAATCCCCAAACTAATCCCACTGCCCCGCTCTCTCTCCATAGCCCTGTATCAATCCCAAACTAATCCCACTGCCTCGCTCTCTCCCCATAGTCCTGTATCAATCCCAAACTAATCCCACTGCCCCGCTCTCTCCCAATAGCCCTGTATCAATCCCAAACTAAACCTGCTGCCCCGCTCTCTCCCCATAGCCCTGTATCAATCCCAAACTAATCAGTCTGCCCCACTTGCTCCCTGTGGCCCTGTATCAATCCCCAAACTAATCCCACTGCCTCGCTCTCTCCCCATAGTCCTGTATCAATCCCCAAACTAATCCCACTGCCCCGCTCTCTCCCAATAGCCCTGTATCAATCCCAAACTAATCCCACTGCTCCGCTCTCTCCCCATAGCCCTGTATCAATCCCAAACTAATCCCACTGCCCCGCTCTCTCCCCATAGCCCTGTATCAATCCCAAACTAATCCCACTGTCCCGCTCTCTCCCCATAGCCCTGTATAAATCCCAAACTAATCCCACTGCCCCACTCTCTCCCCATAGCCCTGTATCAATCACAAACTAATCCCACTGCCCCACTCTCTCCCCATAGCCCTGTATCAATCCCAAAGTAATCCCACTGCCCCGCTCTCTCCCCATAGCCCTGTATCAATCCCCAAACTAATCCCACTGCCCCGCTCTCTCTCCATAGCCCTGTATCAATCCCAAACTAATCCCACTGCCTCGCTCTCTCCCCATAGTCCTGTATCAATCCCAAACTAATCCCACTGCCACGCTCTCTCCCAATAGCCCTGTATCAATCCCAAACTAAACCTGCTGCCCCGCTCTCTCCCCATAGCCCTGTATCAATCCCAAACTAATCACTCTGCCCCACTTGCTCCCTGTGGCCCTGTATCAATCCCCAAACTAATCCCACTGCCTCGCTCTCTCCCCATAGTCCTGTATCAATCCCCAAACTAATCCCACTGCCCCACTCTCTCCCAATAGCCCTGTATCAATCCCAAACTAATCCCACTGCTCCGCTCTCTCCCCATAGCCCTGTATCAATCCCAAACTAATCCCACTGCCCCGCTCTCTCCCTATAGCCCTGTATCAATCCCGAAACTAATCCCACTGCCCCGCTCTCTCCCCATGGCCCTGTATCAATCCCGAAACTAATCCCACTGTCCCGCTCTCTCCCCATAGCCCTGTATCAATCCCAAACTAATCCCACTGTCCCGCTCTCTCCCCATAGCCCTGTATAAATCCCAAACTAATCCCACTGCCCCACTCTCTCCCCATAGCCCTGTATCAATCACAAACTAATCCCACTGCCCCACTCTCTCCCCTTAGCCCTGTATCTATCCCAAACTAATCCCACTGCCCCGCTCTCTCCCCATGGCCCTGTATCAATCCCGAAACTAATCCCACTGTCCCGCTCTCTCCCCATAGCCCTGTATCAATCCCAAACTAATCCCACTGCCCCGCTCTCTCCCCATAGCCCTGTATCAATCCCAAACTAATCCCACTGCCCCGCTCTCTCCCCATATCCCTGTATCAATCCCAAACTAATCCCAGTGCCACGCTCTCTCCCCATAGCCCTGTATCAATCCCAAACTAATCCCACTGCCCCGCTCTCTCCCCATATCCCTGTAGCAATCCCAAACTAATCCCAGTGCCACGCTCTCTCCCCACAGCCCTGTATCAATCCCAAACTAATCCCACTGCCCCGCTCTCTCCCCATATCCCTGTAGCAATCCCAAACTAATCCCACTGCCCCACTCTCTCCCCATAGCCCTGGAGCAATCCCAAAGTAATCCCACTACCCCGCGCTCTCCCCATAGCCCTGTATCAATCCCAAACTAATCCCACTGCCCCGCTCTCTCCCCATAGCCCTGTATCAATCCCAAACTAAATCCCACTGCCCCGCTCTCTCCCCATATCCCTGTAGCAATCCCAAACTAATCCCACTGCCCCACTCTCTCCCCATAGCCCTGTATCAATCCCAAAGTAATCCCACTACCCCGCGCTCTCCCCATAGCCCTGTATCAATCCCAAACTAATCCCACTGCCCCGCTCTCTCCCCATAGCCCTGTATCAATCCCCAAACTAATCCCACTGCCCCACTCTCTCCCCATAGCCCTGTATCAATCCCAAAGTAATCCCACTGCCCCGCTCTCTCCCCATATCCCTGTAGCAATCCCAAACTAATCCCACTGCCCCGCTCTCTCCCCATAGCCCTGTATCAATCCCAAACTAATCCCACTGTCCCGCTCTCTCCCCATAGCCCTGTATAAATCCCAAACTAATCCCACTGCCCCACTCTCTCCCCATAGCCCTGTATCAATCACAAACTAATCCCACTTCACCCCCCTCTCTCCCCTTAGCCCTGTATCTATCCCAAAACTAATCCCACTGCCCCACTCTCGCCATAGCCCTGTATCTATCCCAAACTAATCCCACTGCCCCGCACTCTCCCCATAGCCCTGTATCAATCCCAAACTAATCCCACTGCCCCACTCTCTCCCCATAGCCCTGTATCAATCCCAAACTAATCCCACTGCCCCGCTCTCTCCCCATATCCCTGTATCAATCCCAAAGTAATCCCACTGCCCCGCTCTCTCCCCATAGCCCTGTATCAATCTCAAAGTAATCCCACTGCCCCGCTCTCTCCCCATAGCCCTGTATCAATCCCAAACTAATCCCACTGCCCCGCTCTCTCCCCATAGCCCTGTATCAATCCCAAACTAATCCCACTGCCCCGCTCTCTCCCCATAGCCCTGAATCAATCCCCAAACTAATCCCACTGCCCCGCTCTCTCCCCATAGCCCTGTATCAATCCCAAACTAATCCCACTGCCCTGCTCTCTCCCCATAGCCCTGTATCAATCTCAAACTAATCCCACTGCCTCGCTCTCTCCCCATAGCCCTGTATCAATCTCAAACTAATCCCACTGCCCCGCTCTCTCCCCATAGCCCTGTATCAATCCCAAACTAATCCCACTGCCCCGCTCTCTCCCCATAGCCCTGTATCAATCCCAAACTAATCCCACTGCCCCGCTCTCTCCCCATAGCCCTGAATCAATACCCAAACTAATCCCACTGCCCCGCTCTCTCCCAATAGCCCTGTATCAATCCCAAACTAATCCCACTGCTCCGCTCTCTCCCCATAGCCCTGTATCAATCCCAAACTAATCCCACTGCCCCGTTCTCTCCCCATAGCCCTGTATCAATCCCAAACTAATCCCACTGTCCCGCTCTCTCCCCATAGCCCTGTATAAATCCCAAACTAATCCCACTGCCCCACTCTCTCCCCATAGCCCTGTATCAATCACAAACTAATCCCACTGCCCCACTCTCTCCCCATAGCCCTGTATCAATCCCAAAGTAATCCCACTGCCCCGCTCTCTCCCCATAGCCCTGTATCAATCCCCAAACTAATCCCACTGCCCCGCTCTCTCTCCATAGCCCTGTATCAATCCCAAACTAATCCCACTGCCTCGCTCTCTCCCCATAGTCCTGTATCAATCCCAAACTAATCCCACTGCCCCGCTCTCTCCCAATAGCCCTGTATCAATCCCAAACTAAACCTGCTGCCCCGCTCTCTCCCCATAGCCCTGTATCAATCCCAAACTAATCACTCTGCCCCACTTGCTCCCTGTGGCCCTGTATCAATCCCCAAACTAATCCCACTGCCTCGCTCTCTCCCCATAGTCCTGTATCAATCCCCAAACTAATCCCACTGCCCCACTCTCTCCCAATAGCCCTGTATCAATCCCAAACTAATCCCACTGCTCCGCTCTCTCCCCATAGCCCTGTATCAATCCCAAACTAATCCCACTGCCCCGCTCTCTCCCTATAGCCCTGTATCAATCCCGAAACTAATCCCACTGCCCCGCTCTCTCCCCATGGCCCTGTATCAATCCCGAAACTAATCCCACTGTCCCGCTCTCTCCCCATAGCCCTGTATCAATCCCAAACTAATCCCACTGTCCCGCTCTCTCCCCATAGCCCTGTATAAATCCCAAACTAATCCCACTGCCCCACTCTCTCCCCATAGCCCTGTATCAATCACAAACTAATCCCACTGCCCCACTCTCTCCCCTTAGCCCTGTATCTATCCCAAACTAATCCCACTGCCCCGCTCTCTCCCCATGGCCCTGTATCAATCCCGAAACTAATCCCACTGTCCCGCTCTCTCCCCATAGCCCTGTATCAATCCCAAACTAATCCCACTGCCCCGCTCTCTCCCCATAGCCCTGTATCAATCCCAAACTAATCCCACTGCCCCGCTCTCTCCCCATATCCCTGTATCAATCCCAAACTAATCCCAGTGCCACGCTCTCTCCCCATAGCCCTGTATCAATCCCAAACTAATCCCACTGCCCCGCTCTCTCCCCATATCCCTGTAGCAATCCCAAACTAATCCCAGTGCCACGCTCTCTCCCCACAGCCCTGTATCAATCCCAAACTAATCCCACTGCCCCGCTCTCTCCCCATATCCCTGTAGCAATCCCAAACTAATCCCACTGCCCCACTCTCTCCCCATAGCCCTGGAGCAATCCCAAAGTAATCCCACTACCCCGCGCTCTCCCCATAGCCCTGTATCAATCCCAAACTAATCCCACTGCCCCGCTCTCTCCCCATAGCCCTGTATCAATCCCAAACTAAATCCCACTGCCCCGCTCTCTCCCCATATCCCTGTAGCAATCCCAAACTAATCCCACTGCCCCACTCTCTCCCCATAGCCCTGTATCAATCCCAAAGTAATCCCACTACCCCGCGCTCTCCCCATAGCCCTGTATCAATCCCAAACTAATCCCACTGCCCCGCTCTCTCCCCATAGCCCTGTATCAATCCCCAAACTAATCCCACTGCCCCACTCTCTCCCCATAGCCCTGTATCAATCCCAAAGTAATCCCACTGCCCCGCTCTCTCCCCATATCCCTGTAGCAATCCCAAACTAATCCCACTGCCCCGCTCTCTCCCCATAGCCCTGTATCAATCCCAAACTAATCCCACTGTCCCGCTCTCTCCCCATAGCCCTGTATAAATCCCAAACTAATCCCACTGCCCCACTCTCTCCCCATAGCCCTGTATCAATCACAAACTAATCCCACTTCACCCCCCTCTCTCCCCTTAGCCCTGTATCTATCCCAAAACTAATCCCACTGCCCCACTCTCGCCATAGCCCTGTATCTATCCCAAACTAATCCCACTGCCCCGCACTCTCCCCATAGCCCTGTATCAATCCCAAACTAATCCCACTGCCCCACTCTCTCCCCATAGCCCTGTATCAATCCCAAACTAATCCCACTGCCCCGCTCTCTCCCCATATCCCTGTATCAATCCCAAAGTAATCCCACTGCCCCGCTCTCTCCCCATAGCCCTGTATCAATCTCAAAGTAATCCCACTGCCCCGCTCTCTCCCCATAGCCCTGTATCAATCCCAAACTAATCCCACTGCCCCGCTCTCTCCCCATAGCCCTGTATCAATCCCAAACTAATCCCACTGCCCCGCTCTCTCCCCATAGCCCTGAATCAATCCCCAAACTAATCCCACTGCCCCGCTCTCTCCCCATAGCCCTGTATCAATCCCAAACTAATCCCACTGCCCTGCTCTCTCCCCATAGCCCTGTATCAATCTCAAACTAATCCCACTGCCTCGCTCTCTCCCCATAGCCCTGTATCAATCTCAAACTAATCCCACTGCCCCGCTCTCTCCCCATAGCCCTGTATCAATCCCAAACTAATCCCACTGCCCCGCTCTCTCCCCATAGCCCTGTATCAATCCCAAACTAATCCCACTGCCCCGCTCTCTCCCCATAGCCCTGAATCAATACCCAAACTAATCCCACTGCCCCGCTCTCTCCCCATAGCCCTGTATCAATCCCCAAACTAATCCCACTGCCCCGCTCTCTCCCCATAGCCCTGTATCAATCCCAAACTAATCCCACTGCCCCGCTCTCTCCCCATAGCCCTGTATCAATCCCAAACTAATCCCACTGCCCCGCTCTCTCCCCATAGCCCTGAATCAATCCCCAAACTAATCCCACTGCCCCGCTCTCTCCCCATAGCCCTGTATCAATCCCAAACTAATCCCACTGCCCCGCTCTCTCCCCATAGCCCTGTATCAATCCCAAACTAATCCCACTGCCCCGCTCTCTCCCCATAGCCCTGAATCAATCCCCAAACTAATCCCACTGCCCCGCTCTCTCCCCATAGCCCTGTATCAATCCCAAACTAATCCCCCTGCCCCACTCTCTTCCCGCAGGCACTGCTTCAAATATTGAACTAATTTGCTGTGTGGCCGTTTAAGTTTGCAGTCGCCTAGTGGTTCTGATCCTAGCCCCAGAGGTAGTAAACTGAAATCGCACCAGGGCAAGTTTCAGGGATATTGAATGAATAAGAGTAAAGACGTCTTACTGCAATTATATAGGGCCCTGATGAGACCACACCTGGAGTACTGTGTATAGTTTTGGGGGGAAAAATTCAGCTGCTTGCGCCTCCCGTTAGCGCCTTAAGAGGGCGCTAATGGGGCGTAAAGCAGCTAACGCCCGGGCGCAGCGCCGCCCACGCCTCCCGAAAAATTTAGTGGGAGGTTAGCGGCGGCGGCAGCCGGTAGCGCCCTGTGGCGCTGCGCCGCCGGCGATGACGTCATCGCCGTGCGCAGCACCCCGCTCGCGCCCCGGCCGTGATCTTCAGTCGCGCCCCCTGATTTACCGCCAGACGCTATGTCCGACGGGTTCAGGGAGGCGTACTTGCGGCCGAGGCGGCGATATTTAAAGCGGAGGTGGCAGGCGGCCATTTTTGTTGCTGGCCGCCTGCCAGCACCTGTCCCCGGCCCCCGTGAAGCCCCCCCACCGTGAAGTGCCGGCTGCGCTCCAAGAGCCCGGCACTTCTCTTGAGTGCCGGGCTCTTTTGCCGGCACTCCCGATCCCTGGGGGCCCAGCTGGGCCCCGGTTCGCGCTGCGCAGGGTCCCTCCCCTTTAAGAAGGGGAGGAAGGCCTGCAATACCGCGGCGCGACGTGCCGCAGCGCGTGGCGCTGCGGCACGTAGCGCCCGGATATTCACTCGCAGCGCCCCAAGAGGGATGCGGGATGCTTCCAGTTGCGCCCCGCTTCCCTCTTGGGGCGCAACCACTGAAGTTCCGGCGCGGGGCCGCTAATTTTTTCGGGGCGCTAAAAGTCGCGCCCCGGCGAGGTTAGCGCCCCAAATGGGGCGCGACTCAATTTTTACCCCTTGGTCTCCTTACCTAAGGAAGGATATACTTGCCATAGAGAGGTTGCAATGAAGGTTCACCAGACTGATTCCTGGGATGGGGGGATTGTCCTATGAGGAGAGATTGAGTAGACTAGGCCCATATTCTCTAGAGTTTAGAAGAATGAGAGGTGATCTCATTGAAACATACAAAATTCTTACAGGGCTTGACAGGGTAGATGCAGGGAGTATGTTTCCCCTAGCTAGGGAGTCTAGAACCAGGGGTCACAGTCTCAGAATAAGGGGTCGGCCATTTAGGACTGAGATGAGGAGAAATTTCTTCACTTAGAGGGTGGTGAATCTTTGGAATTCTCTATCCCGCCACTCAACCTCATCTCACTTGGGGAGCACTTGTTGGAGTAGAACACCAGGTACGAGAGTACGTACTTAGAATCATAGAATGTTACAGCACAGAACAAGGCCATTCAGCCCATTGTGCCTGTGCCGGCTCTTTGTTACAAAGGCAGTTACTGTGGTAAGAAGTTTTAGAAAGGGAGAGTATTTTCTGCTGGTACTTCCTGGTGAGTCTTGTTGTTTCGAGTAAAGATAACGTGGTCAGATTGAGTTGTGAGTTCATTTCTGTGCTTGCTTTCAACTATTGGGGGTTGGATGATGGGGAAGTGTAGGCTTGTGTCTTAGGAAGGACCTTGGCCAGGTCCTTGGGAAGTGAGAATCATAGAATTGTGGAGGATCGCCACCTAAACGGGCGCAATCCACTTTTCCGTCCGTGGACAATATATCGGGCACCTTGCCTTTAAGGCACCTTGCCTTTAAGGCAGAAGAAAAGGAGTGGGCGGGGCCTCAGGATTTTTCCAGATAATTCTGTGAGCAGTTGTTTTCAGCCATTTTGACCAGGCAGTTGTAATAAAAAGCTTTATGTCCCACACATGCACTCGGCCTTAATTCGTGTTTCGCGGCAGCCTCAACATTGGTGACCCCAATGCTCAGAACGTATTCCGAGCACTGCAATGGCGGACACGAATGCAGTTTCCGTGAAACTGCCGGAGTTTTGGGAAAACCAGCCCGAAGCCTGGTTTCTCCAAGCCGAATCCCGCTTCCGGCTGCAACACATCACCACAGATGGGACGCAGTACGACTACCTCGTCACATCACTCGGTAGCTCCACAGTTACGAAGGTCTGGTCAGCGCTGCAGAACCTACCAGAGGAAGGCAAGTACGCACATCTTAAGGCAGCGCTCCTTAAAAAATTTACGGCCTCGGCATACCAGCGAAACTGCCACCTCCTCGACCTTCCAGGCCTCGGTGATGCCTCACCGTCAGACCTCCTCTCCCACATGCTCTCCCTCACCGACGAGAGCCCACCCGGATCCCTCTTCCGCACGCTTTTCATCCGCCAGCTACCTCTCAGCATCCGCCCAGCGATTGTGGCGTCCGGCCTCACGAACCTGGAAGCCCTGGCCGATGAGGCCGACAAGCTGCTTTCCGCTCACTCCAGCCGCGACGTCACTCCGGACCTGGCAGCCAATGCCTGGGCGCGCCCCTCACCGGCCACCACGCGGCCACAAGGACCAGCCACCAGGCCCACGGGGCCTTCGCGCCCCACTAACCCAGGCCACTGTTACTACCACGCACGGTTCGGCGCCAGGGCACAACGGTGCACACCTCCCTGCTCTTTCAAGTCCGCCCCCGTACCAGCCCCCGCGATGGCCGTGGGCCACGCGGGCTCCCTGCTGTACGTCACGGATGACAAAACCGGCCGCCGGTTCCTGTGCGACACTGGAGCTCAGCACAGCATCATCCCGGCCTCCGCCCTCGACATCCAAAAGGGCAAACGAGGACCGGCGCTGGCTGCTGCTAACGGCTCGGACATCCGGACGTACGGCACCCGCACAGTCACCCTCGACCTTGCTGGTCGCCGCTACCGATGGGAATTCATCACTGCCAAGGTGCTCTCCCCTCTCATCGGCGCAGATTTCCTGTGCGCCCACGGCCTACTGGTAGACATCCCACGACACCGCCTCGTGGACATGAACACCATGTCCCCCATCCTGGGCGCCATGGCCCCCCGTCAACCCGCCGACATGGCGTCACAGTGCCACGCCTGGGCCACGGATGACTACTCGGCACTCCTGGCCGAATTCCCGGCCCTTACCAATTCGACCTTCTCCGCAGAGGCCGCCAAACACGGGGTGGAACACTTCATTCCCACCACAGGCCCCCCAGTGTATGCCCACGCCCGCAGGCTGGACCCGGCCAAACTGGAGATGGCGCGGACCGAGTTTGCCACCATGGAACAGCTCGGCATCATCTGCCGCTCCAACAGTCCCTGGGCCTCCCCACTCCACATCGCCCCCAAACCAGGCGGGGGTTGGCGCCCCTGCGGGGATTACCGCCGCCTCAACGATGCCACCACCCCTGATCAGTACCCCGTGCCGCACATTCAGGACTTCTCGGCTAGACTGGCCGGCCACTCAGTCTTTTCCAAGGTCGACCTGGTGCGCGGCTACCACCAAGTCCCCGTCCACCCCGCGGACGTCCCCAAGACGGCCGTAATCACCCCCTTCGGCCTGTTCGAGTTCCTGCGGATGCCCTTCGGCCTCAAAAACGCGGCCCAGGCATTCCAACGGCTCATGGACTCGGTCCTTTGGGACCTGAAGTTCCTGTTCGTCTACCTGGATGACATCCCGGTAGTCAGTTCCTCCAAGCAGGAACACCTGTTCGGGCGCCTCAGCGACCACGGGCTCATCCTCAGCCCAGCCAAATGCCAGTTCGGCCTGGACAAGATCGACTTCCTCGGCCACCACATCACCCATGCTGGGGCCATTCCCCTGCCCACCAAGGTGCAGGCCGTCCAACAATTTCCCCACTCCACCACCATCAAAGGCCTCCAGGAGTTCCTCAGGATGGTGAATTTCTACAACCGCTTCATCCCCAAAGCGGCGTCCCTCATGAGGCCCCTGTATGAAGCCCTCCGGGGCAGGAGCGGCAAGATGGCGGTCGAATGGACGGCAGATGCGTCAGCCGCCTTCGACTCCACCAAGACCGCGCTCGCCAACGCCACCCTGCTCGCGCACCCACGGCCCAATGCCAGGGTAGCGCTCACCACGGACGCCTCCGACCACGCGGTCGGCGCCGTGTATGAGCAGTGGGTCTACGGCGCCTGGCAACCACTTGCCTTCTTCAGCCGCCAACTACGCCCCCCGGAGGTCAAGTACAGCACCTTCGATCGCGAGCTCCTCGCGCTGTTCCTGGTGGTCCGCCATTTTCGTTTTTTGCTTGAGGGCCACCCCTTCACTGCGTTTGTCGACCACAAGCCCCTGACATTCGCAATGGCAAAGACAACCGACCCCTGGTCCGCCAGGCAGCAGCGCCAGCTCGTGGCAGTGTCCGAGTTCACCACGGACATCCAACACGTCTCCGGCCGAGACAATGTGGTAGCCGACTGCCTCTCCCGCCCCGCCATCCACGCCGCACACCTAGCAGTCAACTACGCTCAACTCGCAGCAGACCAGATCACCGACCCTGATCTGCTCTCCGCACCTACCAACCTACCAGGGCTATGCCTGGCCGACGTCGCCTGTGGCCCGACCGCAGTCACGGTCAAGTGCGACATATCCCTATGTCAACCTCGGCCCGTCGTCCCAGCGTCCTGGCGCCGCTGGGTATTCGAGATTCTTCACAACCTCTCCCACCCCGGCGCCCGCGCATCTATCAAATTGGTAGCCAACCGCTTCGTCTGGCGCGGCCTTCGCAAGGATGTGCGTACTTGGGCCAACTCCTGCCTAGCCTGCCAACGGGCCAAGGTACAGCAACACACGAAAGCACCCCTCGAGGAGTTTACCGTCCCCTCGCGGAGATTCGACCACAGCCACGTGGACATCGTCGGGCCCCTGCCGCCGTCGCAAGGCCACACGCACTTGCTGACGATCGTTGACCGCACCACGCGCTGGCCCGAGGCAATTCCACTGACCTCTACCACCACCGCCGACATCGCCAGAGCCTTCGTCAGCACCTGGGTTGCACGGTTCGGCGTCCCCTCCGACATGACGTCGGACAGAGGTCCGCAATTTACCTCTGAACTCTGGACCGCCGTCACACGCAATCTCGGGGTTACCATTCACCGCACCACAGCGTACCACCCCCAAGCCAACGGACTGTGTGAGCGGTTCCACAGATCCTTGAAGGCATCTCTTCGAGCCAGCCTCCAGGACGGCGCCTGGACCGACCGACTTCCGTGGGTCCTCCTCGGCCTGCGCACCACGCTTAAAGAAGACCTCCATGCATCGGCAGCAGAGCTCGCGTACGGTCAGCCGCTGCGCGTACCCGGCGAGTTTCTGCCCACCGCCACGACACCCTGGTCAGCCGACCAGCAACGCCACGACTTCGCCTCACTGGCGCTGCAGTTCGCCCCGGTGCCCATTGCCCGACACGGCGAATCCACCTCACACGTCCCACTAAGCCTGCACCAGGCACGGTTCGTTTTCGTCCGGCACGACGCCCACCGCGGACCCCTTCAACCCCCGTACGACGGGCCCTACAAGGTGCTACAGGCTGGGGACAAATTTTTCACCCTGCAAGTGGGCAACAGGACCGAAAAAGTGTCGGTTGACCGACTCAAGCCAGCACACTCGGAGCCCGGTGAGCAGGTCCCTGTAGCTCATCCACCGCCATGCGGCCGACCTGCCCTCAAGCCGGTTCACCCGGCTGCTCCACGCCCGGCCTTTCCACGTCCACCAGCGTCCTACAAGAGCCGCTCCGGCCGGCCCATCAGACCGCCGCACCGTCTCGTCCACACCTCCTAAGCGGATTCTGGGGGGAGCTGTGTGGCGGATCGCCACCTAAACGGGTGCAATCCACTTTTCCGTCCGTGGACAATATATCAGGCACCTTGCCTTTTAGGCACCTTGCCTTTAAGGCAGGAGAAAAGGAGTGGGCGGGGCCTCAGGATTTTTCCAGATAATTCTGTGAGCAGTTGTTTTCTGCCATTTTGACCAGGCAGTTGTAATAAAAAGCTTTATGTCTCACACATGGACTCGGCCTTAATTCGTGTTTCAACAGAATCATAGAATCATAGAAAGTTACAGCACGGAAGGAGGCCATTTTGGCCCATCGTGTCCGCGCCGGCCAACAAAGAGCTATCCAGCCTAATCCCACTTCCCAGCTCTTGGTCCGTAGCCCTGCAGGTTACAGCATCCCAAGTGCACATCCAAGTACTTTTTAAATGTGGTTAGGGTTCCTGCCTCTACCACCCTTTCAGGCAGTGAGTTCCAGACCCCCACAACCCTCTGGGTGAAGAAATTTCCCCTCAAATCCCCTCTAAACCTTCCACCAATTACTTTAAATCTGTGCCCCCTGGTTTTTGACCCCTCTGCTAAGAGAAATAGGTATTTTCTATCCACTTTATCTATGCCCCTCATAATTTTATACACCTCAATAAGGTCTCCCCTCAGCCTCCTCTGTTCCAAGGAAAACAAACCCAGCCTGTCCAGTCTTTCCTCATAGCTAAGATTCTCTACTCCCGGCAACATCCTTGTAAATTTCCTCTGTACCCTCTCTCGTGCAATCACATCTTTCCTGTAATGTGGTGACCAGAACTGCACGCAGTACTCTAGCTGAGGCCTAACTAGTGTTTTATACAGTTGAAGCATAACCCCACCCTGCTCTTGTATTCTATGCCATGGCTGATAAAGGCAAGCATTCCGTATGCCTTCTTAACCACCTTATCTACCTGGCCTGCTACCTTCAGGGATCTGTGGACATGCACTCCAAGGTCCCTTTGTTCCTCTACACTACTCAGTGTCCTACCATTTAATGTGTATTCCATTTCCTTGTTAGCCCTCCCCAAATGCATTACCTCACACTTCCCCGGATTGAATTCCATTTGCCACTGTTCTGCCCACCTGACCAATTTATTGATAGCTTCCTGCAGTCTACAGCTTCCTTCTTCAGTATCAACCACACAGCCGATTTTAGTATCATCTGCAAACTTCCTAATCATAATCCCCATATTCAAGTCAAGATCGTTGATATATACCACAAAAAGCAAGGGACCTAGTACTGAGCCCTGCGGAACCCCACTGGAAACAGCCTTCCAGTCACAAAAACACCCATCAACCATTACCCTCTGCTTCCTGTCTCCGAGCCAGTTTTGAATCCAGCTTGACACTTTGCCCTGGATCACATGGGCTTTTAACTTCGTGACCAGTCTGCCATGTGGAACCTTATCAAAAGCCTTGCTGAAGTCCATATACACTACATCAAAAGCACTACCCTCATCTACCCTCCTTGTTACCTCCTCAAAAGACGGGTATGTGGGGGTGAGTAGGGGAGAACAGGCAGGTGTGGGGATTTTATTTGGTTAGCAAACATTTGGTTCTTGAAAGTTCTGGGCTCTTGGTTGTGCGTGCCTTGTTCTGGCTTCTGACTCTCCTGTTTCCCTTTCTCTCACTGTGTTCCTGCTCATGCTGTGGTGATACATCAGTGAGACCTTCTCCATCTGTAGACCCTGGTGTGTGGTAGATATGGAAGGGTGAGAGATAGCTTCAGTGATGCCTGACTCTGAGCATCTAACCCAGCCTCTTCCATGTCTTCATCTTCCTCCTCTTCATAACATCAAAATAAGGGGATTACAGAGGAATAGGAGGAGGCCATTCAGCCCCTCGAGCCTGTTACACAGGAACAGGAGGAGGCCATTCAGCCCCTCGAGCCTGTTACATTAGGAACAGCAGGAGGCCATTCAGCCCCTCAAGCCTGTTACATTAGGAACAGGAGGAGGCCATTCAGTCCCTCGAGCCTGTTACATTAGGAACAGGAGGAGGCCATTCAGCCCCTCGAGCCTGTTACACAGGAACAGGAGGAGGCCCATTCAGCCCCTCGAGCCTGTTACACAGGAACAGGAGGAGGCCATTCAGCCCCTCGAGCCTGTTACACAGGAACAGGAGGAGGCCATTCAGCCCCTCGAGCCTGTTACACAGGAACAGGAGGAGGCCATTCAGCCCCTCGAGCCTGTTACACAGGAACAGGAGGAGGCCATTCAGCCCCTCGAGCCTATTACACAGGAACAGGAGGAGGCCATTCAGCCCCTCGAGCCTGTTACACAGGAACAGGAGGAGGCCATTCGAGCCTGTTCTCATTGGGAAATCCATGTCTAGAGAGCAAAGCAGGACTCTGATCAGAGCTAAGTCAAAGTAACAGAAAAAAATTCCTGATTCAACTTCCAAGTACTAAAGAGATCGTCACACAGACAAAGAAACACCAGCCATCAGTGTCAGTTCACAGAAAGGCTGCTTCAGTGTGAGATATCTTACCGCAGCTCTTAGCCCCACTGATGCTGCGGTGGGACTTTATGGCGGGTTTGGGGGGAAATAGTGGGAAATGAGCGCAGGGATTAGCCATGCCCCTTGGATCCTGGATAAATGTGACAGAAGAACCTTGTGGCGAATCCTAAAGAGAACTGTCAGTGTTTAAGGAGGAGAATTCAGGTGCAGTTCTCTAGTGGGGGACCTGAAACGGTCGCTTTTATGAAGAGATTTTATTCTGCTCAACGGACAAAATTGGCTCAAAAACAGGCAGTAATTCAAAGGAAAATCCAGGCCAAATAACGGGGAGAAAGAGAATGGGGGAGAGAGAAGGAGAATGGGGGAGAAAGAGAGAGAGAATGGGGGAGAAAGAGAGAGAATGGAGGCAAGAGCGGGAGAATGGGGAGAGAGAGAGGGAGAATGGGGGAGAGAGAGAGGAATGGGGGAGAGAGAGAGGGAGAATGGGGGAGAGAGAGAGGGAGAATGGGGGAGAGAGAGAGGGAGAATGGGGGGGAGAGAGAGAGAATGGGGGAGAGAGAGAGGAATGGGGGAGAGAGAGAGAGGGAGAATGGGGGAGAGAGAGAGGGAGAATGGGGGAGAGAGAGAGGGAGAATGGGGGAGAGAGAGAGGGAGAATGGGGGAGAGAGAGAGGGAGAATGGGGGAGAGAGAGAGGGAGAATGGGGGAGAGAGAGAGGGAGAATGGGAGAGAGAGAGAGGGAGAATGGGGGAGAGAGAGAGGGAGAATGGGGGAGAGAGAGAGGGAGAATGGGGGAGAGAGAGAGGGAGAATGGGGGAGAGAGAGAGGGAGAATGGGGGAGAGAGAGAGGGAGAATGGGGGAGAGAGAGAGAGGGAGAATGGGGGAGAGAGAGTGTACAAGGCCTTGGTGAGACCACACCTTGAGTATTGTGTGCAGTTTTAGTCGCCTTATCTGAGGAAGGATGTTCTTGCCATGGAGGGAGTGCAGTGAAGATTCACCAGACTGATACCTGGGATGGCAGGAATGACGTATGAAGAGAGATTGGGTCGATTAGGCTTATATTCGCTAGAGTTTAGAAGAATGAGAGGGGATCTCATTGAAACTTATAAAATTCTAACAGGACTAGACAGACTAGATGCAGGAAGGATGTTCCCGATGGCGGGGGAGTCCAGACCAGGGGTCACAGTCTAAGGATAAGGGGTAAGCCATTTAGGACTGAGATGAGGAGGAATTTCTTCACCCAGAGAGTGGTGAACCTGTGGAATTCTCTACCACAGAAGGCAGTTGAGGCCAAGTCAGTAAATATATTCAAGAAGGAGTTAGATATATTTCTTAGGGCTAAAGGTATCAAGGGATATGGAGAGAAAGCAGGGACAGGGTACTGAATTTGGATGATCAGCCATGATCTCATTAAATGGCGGAGCAGGCTCGAGGGGCTGAATGGCCTACTCCTGCTCCTATCTTCTATGC
>JASTWF010000082.1:1028690-1031190 GCA_030390025.1 Squalus acanthias
ACCCGGCCCGATTTACACCCGGCCCGATTTACACCCGGCCCGATTTACACCCGGCCCGATTTTCTTTTCAAGTGACTGCAGTAAACAATTGGGTGTAAATCGGGGGGTGTAATTTGGGCAGGGTATAAATCTCTCTCTGTCTCTGTCTCCCCTCAGTCTCTGTCTTTGTCGTAGAGTCATAACGGCACAGAAGGAGGCCATTCAGCCCATCGAGTCCGTGCCGGCTCTCTGTAGAGCAATCCAGTCAGTCCCATTCCCCCGCTCTATCCCTGTAGCCCTGCAAGTTTATTTCCCTCAAGTGCCTATCCAGTCTCCCCTTGAAAACATTGAGTGTCTCCGCTTCCACCACTTCCATCGGCAGCGAATTGCAGATCATCGCCACTCGCTGCGTAAAACAGTTTTTCCTCACGTCCCCCCTGTATCTCTTGTCCAAAACCTTAAATCTGTGTCCCCTAGTCCTTGTACCATCAATTAGTGGGAACAGACTTTCCCCATCTAGCCTATCCAAACCCGTCATAATCTTTTACTCCTCTATCAAATCACCCCTCAACCTCCTTTGCTCTAATGAAAACAAATCCAGCTTCTCCAACCTGTCCTTGTAGCTAAGATCCCCCATCCCTGGAACCATTCTGGTAAATCTCCTCTGCACCCTCTCAAGGGCCTTCACATCCTTCCTAAAGTGTGGTGACCAGAACTGGATGCAATACTCCAGTTGTGGCCTAACCAGCACTTTATAAAGGTTCAGCATAACTTCTCTACTTTTGTACTCAATACCTCTATTTATGAAGCCCAAGATCCCATATGCTTTGCTAACCACTCTCTCAATATGTCCTGCCACCTTCAGGGACCTATTCACATTTACTCCCAGGTCCCTCTGTCCCTGCACACTCTTTAAAACTGTGCCATTAAGTGTATATTGTCTCTCCCTGTTCCTTCTGCCAAAATGCATCACCTCACACTTCTCTGTATTAAATTCCATCTGCCACTTGTCTGCCCATTCTGCTAGCCTTTCTATGTCCTGTTGGTATCATCCTCACAGTTTGCCACACCCCCAAGTTTGGTGTCATCGGCAAATTTAGAAATTCTACTTTATATTCCAATATCCAGGTCATTTATATATATATAAAAAAAGCAGTGGCCCCAGCACTGACCCTTGGGGAACACCACTGTCTACCATCCTCCAGTCTGAAAAACAGCCATTTACCACAACTTGCTGTTTTCTGTCCTTAAGCCAATTCCTTATCCAAGCTGCCATTGACCCACCTGTTCCATGAGCCTCAGTTTGTTAACCAGTCTTCTATGTGGTACTTTGTCAAACGCCTTCCTAAAATCCATGTAGACAACATCCATTGCATTCCCTTCATCGATCCTCCCTGTTACTTCATCAAAAAATTCAATTAGATTAGTCAAACACGATCTGTCTTCTCAAATCCGTGTTGGCTCTCCTTAATTAGCTTAAACCTCGCCAAGTGCCCGTTAATTGATTATTGTTTCTAAAACTTTACCCACCACTGATGTTAAATTGACCGGCCTGTAGTTATGAGGATTGTCCTTACACCCTTTCTTCAACAATGGTGTCACATTTGCCACTTTCCAATCCTCAGGCACCTCCCCCGCATCTAGGGAAGATTGGAAAATGATGGCAAGCCCTTCCGCTATCTCCTCCCCCAATTCCCTTAGCAACCTGGGATGCAAGCTATCTGGACCAGGCGACTTATCCACTCTAAGCATACCCAGCCTTTCTAGTACATCCTGTCTATCAATTTTCACCCCTTCCATTACCTCTACCTTTTCCACTGCTACCGATATTTTGTCAGCATTCACCTCCTTAGTAAACACCGATACAAAGTACTCATTGAGTATTCTAGCCTTGCCCTGCGCCTCTAAGCATATATCACCTTCTTTGTCCCTAATAGGCCCCACACCGCCTCTTACTACCCACTTACTGTTTACATGCCGGTAGAAGATTTTTGGGTTTCCTTTTATGTTAACCGCCATTCTACTCTCATATTCTCTCTTTGCCAATCTTATTTTCATAAGAACATAAGAACATAAGAAATAGGAGCAGGAGTAGGCCAATTGGCCCCTCGAGCCTGCTCCGCCATTCAATAAGATCATGGCTGATCTGATCCTAACCGCCAATCTACTATCACAGAACCATCTCCTGAACCTAACAGAATTGGACACACGAAATAGGAGCAGGATCAGGCTACACGGCCCCTGGGCCCGCTACGCTACCCACAGGGCCATGACCGATCCGAACCTAGACTCATGCCCAAATTCCTGCAAGCTCCCCGTAACCCTTAATTCCCTTTACTTCCAGGAAACTGTCTATTTCTGTTTTAAATTTATGTAATGATGTAGCTTCTACAGCTTTTTGGGGCAGCATATTCCAAGGACCTACCACCCTCTGAGTGAAGTAGTTCCTTCTCATCTCAGTTTTGAAAGAGCAGCCCCTTATTCTAAGACTATGCCCCCTAGTTCTAGTTTCACCCATCAT
>JASTWF010000082.1:1038690-1101190 GCA_030390025.1 Squalus acanthias
CTGGGAAACTGGCACTGCACTCGGGAACTGGCACCACACTGGGGAACGGGCACTGCACTGGGGAACGGGCACCGCACTGGGGAACGGGCACCGCACTGGGGAACGGGCACCGCACTGGGAAACTGGCACCGCAGTGGGGAACGGGCACCACACTGGGGAACGGGCACCGCACTGGGGAACGGGCACCGCACTGGGAAGCTGGGCACAAGCTGTGCAATCTCTACTCCCTCTCACTACAGCCTCCCTTGCTCTCTGTCTCTGTCTCTTTATTTCTATCTCTCTGTCTCTGTCTCTCTCAGTCATAAGAACATGAGAAATAGGAGCAGGCGTCGGCCATTTGGCTGATCTTCTACCTCATCTCCACTTTCCTGAACTATCCCCATATCCCTTGATTCCCTTAATATCCAAAAATCTATTGATCTCTGTCTTGAATATACTCAACGACTGAGCCTCCACAGCCCTCTGTGGGAGAGAATTCCAAAGATTCACCACCCTCTCTGATGTTGATTTTCTTTCTCGCTGTCTTTATCTCTCTCTTTCTCTTTCTCTCTCTCTTGGATGGTCCTCAGTGAGAAACCTTTTTCAATTAAATGCTTAGTGCTGAAGTGACTTTTAAAAAAAATCTTTAAACTTACAATTCCACAGAATTGATTGAATGAAATCACGAATGGGATTGGCCTCTCGTCGTGCTCTGTTATTTATGTAGAATCTCTGTCCTTGGGCTGGATGCCTGCTGTAGTGCAGTGAGTGGTGATGTGACTGTGGGATCGACACCAGTGCTGGTTACAGCAGGGACAGTCACTGATAGGTCGAGAACCATTACCCAATCACAACAACCATCCTCGGCATCACCGATTGGTCCCAGAGTATCAACAGATTGTAAAAGCTTCGACAGGTATGTAAAAAGGAAGAGATTAGTAAAAGTAAACGTGGGTCCCTTAGAGGCTGAGACAGGAGAAATTATAATGGGGAATAAGGAAATGGCAGAAATGTTAAACAAATATTTTGTATCTGTCTTCACAGTAGAAGACACAAAACACATACCAGAAATAGTGGGGAGCCAAGGGTCTAATGAGAGTGAGGAACTTAAAGAAATTAATATTCGTAAAGAACAAGTACTGCAGAAATTAATGGGACTGAAAGCCGATAAATCCCCTGGACCTGATGGCCTACACCCATGGGTTTTAAAAGAGGTGGCTGCAGAGATAGTGGATGCATTGGTTGTCATCTTCCAAAATTCCATAGATTCTGGAATGGTTCCCGCGGTTTGGAAGGTAGCAAATGTAACCCCACTATTTAAAAAAGGAGGGAGAGAAAAAACGGGGAACTACAGATCAGTTAGCCTGACATCAGTAGTAGGGAAAATGCTAGAATCTATTATTAGGGACGAGGTAATGGGGCACTTGGAAAATCACACTATGATTGGGCAGAGTCAACACAGATTTATGAAAGGGAAATCGTGTTTGACAAATCTATTAGAGTTTTTTGAGGTTGTAACTAGCAGAATAGATAAGCGGGAACCAGTGGATGTGATGTATTTGGATTTTCAGAAGGCATTTGATAAGGTGCCACACAAGAGGTTATT
The DNA here is from genome assembly GCA_030390025.1 of Squalus acanthias. NCBI lineage: Eukaryota > Metazoa > Chordata > Chondrichthyes > Squaliformes > Squalidae > Squalus > Squalus acanthias. The sequence goes on from JASTWF010000082.1 coordinate 1,040,276, forward strand.
AAACAAAATTAGGGCTCATGGGATTGGGGGTAATATACTAGCATGGATTAAGGATTGGTTAATGGACAGAAAACAGAGAGTAGGAATAAATGGGTCATTTTCGGGTTGGCAGGCTGTAACTAGTGGGGTACCGCAAGGATCAGTGCTTGGGCCTCAGCTATTCACAATCTACATCAATGATTTGGATGAGGGGACCGAGTGTAATGTATCCAAGTTTGCTGATGACACAAAGCTGGGTGGGAATGTAAGTTGTGAGGAGGATGCAAGGAGGCTTCAAGGGGATATAGACAGGCTAAGTGAGTGGGCAAGAACATGGCAAATGGAATATAATGTGGAGAAATGTGAAGTTATTCACTTCTGGTAGGAAGAATAGAAAAACAGAATATTTTTTAAATGATGAGAGATGAGGAAATGTTGGTGTTCAGAGGGACCTGGGTGTCCTTGTACATGAATCACTGAAAGTTAACATGCAGATACAGCAAGCAATTAGGAAAGCAAATGGTATGTTGGCCTTTATTACAAGAGGATTTGAGTATTAGAGTAAAAGAAAGTCTTGCTGCAATTATATAGGGCCCTGGTGAGACCACACCTGGAGCTTTGTGTACAGTTTTGGTCTCCTTTTGATATATATAAATGACCTGGATATTGGAATATAAAGTAGAATTTCTAAATTTGCCGATGACACCAAACTTGGGGGTGTGGCAAACAGTGATGATGAACCAATCGACTGCAACAGGACATAGAAAGGCTAGCAGAATGGGCAGACAAGTGGCAGATGGAATTTAATACTGAGAAGTGTGAGGTGATGCATTTTGGCAGAAGGAACAGGGAGAGGCAATATACACTTAATGGCACAGTTTTAAACAGTGTGCAGTGGAGTAGACAAAGGGGAACCAGTAGATGTGGTGTATTTAGATTTTCAGAAGGCCTTCGATAAGGTCCCACACAAGAGGTTGGTGAACAAAATTAGGGCACATGGAATTGGGGGTAATATACTAGCATGCATTGAGAATTGGTTAACAAACAGAAATCAAAGAGTAGGGATAAACAGGTCTTTTTCAGGATGGCAGGCTGTGACTAGTGGGGTACCGCAAGGATCGATGCTTGGGCCCCAGCTATTCACAATCTATATCAATGATTTGGATGAGGGGACTAAATGTAACATTTCCAAATTTGCTGATGATACAAAGCTAGGTAGCAGTGTCAGTTGTGAAGAGAATGGGAAGAGGCTTCAAGGGGATCTCGACAGGCTCAGTGGGTGGGCGAGAACATGGCAGATGGAATATAATGTGAATAAATGTGAAGTTATCCACTTTGGTAGAAAAAACAGAAAGGCAGAGTATTTCCTAAATGGTGAAAGATTGGGGAATGCAGATGCTCAAAGGGACCTGGGTGTCCTTGTACATGAGTCACTGAAAGTGAATGTGCAGATGCAGCAAGCCATTAGGAAGGCAAATGCTATGCTGGCCTTCATTACAAGAGGTTTTGAGTACAGGAGTAAAGAAGTCTTACTCCAATTATATAGGGCTTGGTGAGACCACACCTGGAGTACTGTGTACAATTTTGGTCTCCTTACCCAAGGAAGGATATACTTGCCATAGAGGGAGTGCAACGAAGGTTCACGAGATTGATTCCTGGGATGGCAAGACTGTCGTATGAGAAGAGATTGAGTAAACTGGGCCTGTATTCTCTTGAATTTAGAAGAATGAGAGGGGATCACATTGGAGCATACAAAATTATTACAGGGCTTGATAGGGTGGATGCTGGGAGAATGTTTCCCTTGGCTGGGGTGTCTAGAACCAGGGGCCACAGCCTCAGGATAAAGGGTAGGCCATTCAGGACTGAGATGAGAAGAAATTTCTTCACACAGAGGGTGGTGAATCTTTGGAATTCTCTACCCCAGAGGGCTGTGGAGGCTCAGTCATTGGGTATATTCAAAACAGAAGTCGATAGATTTCTGACTAGTATGGGCATCAAGGGATATGGCGATAGGGCCGGTGAATGGAGTTGATGCAGAAGATCAGCCATGATCTCATTGAATGGCGGAGCAGGCTCGAAGGGCCGAAGGGCCTACTCCTGCTCCTATTTCTTATGTTCTTATGCAGGGACAGAGGGACCTGGGAGTTAATGTGCATAGGTCCCTGAAGGTGGCAGGACATATTGAGAGATGGTTAGCAAAGCATATGGGATCTTAGGCTTCATAAATAGAGGTATTGCGTATAAAAGTAGAGAAGTTATGCTGAACCTTTTTAAAGCGCTACGGAGACAGAGCGTGGAAATGGGACTGACTGGATTGCTCTACAGAGAGCCGGCACGGACTCGATGGGCCGAATGGCCTCCTTCTGTGCCGTATGACTCTATGGGGGAAAAATTCGGTTGCTTTGCGCCTAAGAGGGCGCTAACGGGGTGCAAAGCAACTAGCGCCCGGGCGCGGCGATAATTGCGCCGCTCGCGAAATTGACTAGACATTTTGCGGCAGCGCTAAACACTACCACCACAATCTCCTGCGCCCGCAGATCGTGATGTCAGTCGAGCGTGCAATGCCCCGGTAGCACCCCAGACCGGATATTGAGTGACTCCCCCTGCCTTACCGCCTGCCGCTAGCAACGACAGGTTGAGGGGAGCGTTTTGCAGTCGGGAAAGGACTGGGGGAGCGCTATTTAAAGGCGACCGCTTCCTGACTTTTTTTGTCAGCGACATTTTTGCACCAAGCATTCTGAGAGAGAGAGAGAGAGAGACTTCTGGAGAGATTCAACGCTGTGTGAAGGAGTTTTGGGTACTGAGCAGCACTTTACAGGTTCATTTTGATTTGACCTTCCTTGCATCGATTTAGAAGAGATTTGGGGGCTGCACTCTGAGCTGTTTGCCTGGGCCTCTCCATTGTTCTTTCCAGCAGATTTGATGTACAGGTCTCTCCAGGCCAAGATTCAAGGCTGCAATGAGCAGGGTGTGGATGGAGAGCAAGATCGACCCTCCCCTTTAAGAACTGGCCGGCGCCAGTGTGTCTGTGTTCCATTGCTGACCGACATCACATGAGCTTCGCCAGCGCTCTGAGGTAGCGCCTCGCTCCTCGGCGTTAGCGCCTTAATAGAGGTGTGTAGCGCCTGATTTAGCGCTCCAATCACCTTCAGGGGTGATGGAAGCCAAGTTTGCAGTCGGAGGCGATAATTAGCGGCAGGCGCTAAACTTTGCGCCCGGCTGATAATTACGCCCCAAATGGGGCGATACCGAATTTCTCCCCCTTTGACTCTATAAGGAAAAATTCGGTTGCTTTGCGCCTCCCGTTAGCACATTAAGAGGGCGCTAATGGGTCGTAAAGCAACTAGCGCCCGGGCGCGGCGATGTTTGCACCGCTCGCGAAATTGACCAGCGTTTTTGCGGCGGCGCTAAACACTACCGCCACGATCTCCTGTGCCCACAGATCATGACATCAGTCGAGCGTGCAATGCCCCGGTAGTGCCCCAGACCGGATATTGAGTGGCGCCCACTTCTTTTCCACCTGCCGCTAGCAACGACAGGTTGAGGGGAACGTTTTGCAGTCGGGAAAGGGCTGGGGGAGCGCTATTTAAAGGCAGCCGCTTCCTGTCTTTTTTTGTGGGAGACATTTTTGCACCACGCATTCTGACAGAGAGAGAGAGAGAGTTCTGCAGAGAATCAACGCTGTGTGAAGTAGTTTTGGCTACTGAGCATCACTTTGCAGGTTCTTTTGGATTTGACCTTCATTGCATCAATTTAGAAGAGACTATGGCGGCCGCACTGATTGGGGGCGTCGTCCTGCAGCTGCAGAATCGGAGGCATCAGAGACGCAGAGAGAGAGTGGCAATCATGGCCAGAGGGAGGAGGGCCAACAGGCCTGTGCACAGGAGACCTTACCCTCCCAGGGTATTCCGGGAACAATTCTCCTACATTAATTTGTCTGAGGAGCAGTGTCTGCGAAGGCTGCGATTCAGCAAGGAGGTGGTCACTGAGCTCTGCCACCTGCTGCAGCCAGATCTGCAGCCTCTACTGAGGACCAGGACGTCTCTGTCGGTGGCAGTGAAGATCACAGTGGCTCTGAATTTTTATGCCACCGGCTCCTTTCAAGCAGCTACTGGGGACATCGCCAATATCTCCCAGTTCGCGGTCCATTGCTGTATCCGGCAGGTCACAAATGCCCTCTATAAAAGGAGACACCAGTACATCCCTTTCCCCATGACCCGGGCCAAACAGCATGAACGCGCATTGGGCTTTGCTAGGATAGCGGGCTTCCCCATGGTGCAGGGCGCCATTGACTGCACGCATGTGGCATTGCGGGCACCGCATGAAAATGCAGAGGTTTTCCGAAACCGCAAGGGGTTCCACTCCTTAAATGTGCAATTGGTCTGTGACCACAGACAGCTGATACTCGCTGTCAATGCCCGCTATCCTGGCAGCAGCCACGATGCTTTCATCCTGCGCCAGACTGGTGTGCCAGACCTTTTCCAGGCACCGCATCAGCCAAGTGGTTGGCTCCTCGGGGACAAGGGTTATCCACTCTGCACCTGGCTGATGACACCGCTCCATAACCCCAACACCCCTGCTGAGCTGCGGTACAATGAGAGCCATCTCGCCACCAGGAACATCGTTGAGCACAAGATCGGCGTGCTGAAGCAACGGTTCCGCTGTCTGGACCACTCAGGAGCAGCCCTGCAGTACACGCCTGAGCGAGTCTCCCTCTTCATAGCTGTTTGCTGCATTCTTCATAACCTGGCAATCCTCAGGACCCAGCCAATGCCACCAGGCCTTGGAGCACCACCGGTGGAGGAGGAGGAAGAGGAGGAGGAAGATCAGCAGCAGCACCAAGGCGTGAGGGAGGCCCACAATGTTGCCACTACAAGGGCCATCCGTCAAAGGCTGATAACAAGCCGCTTCTAGGCCCCTACTCAGAAGATGGCTTCTGGCATGGAGAACAACATGATGGAAAGCAACCCGCAACCCCTATAGCCGGCCAAGGCAGCAATGATTCCAAAGGCCAAACATGTACATTTTGAATACAACTTTTTTATTTTACAAACTCTGTGTGTCATTTATTCATGACAAACTAATAGAAACAAACACAACAAATCATTAATTAACGTAACTGGTTCTCACAACCTGGAGATAATGGCCAAAACACTAAACAAAAGTTATTACACGAACCTCGGCCTTTAATAAAAACATTCCCAACATTTTTTGAGACCTCCTACTTTTTGCCCTTTGAGGGTGATCTCCATCCCTTGCGCACTTCCCCCCTTCTAACCCTACTGCTCCTCTGTAATGGGGCCCCAGTGGCTGCAGCAAGGCTGGTGGAAGGCTGCTGATTGTCAGAACCTGAGACTGCAGATGCCCTTGAAGGACGCCCTCGACCAGCTCTGGGCCTGGAGGGCCCAGCTGCAGACTGCACCAACTCTGCATGGGCGGCAGCAGTCTGGGCTACAGGCGGTGGCAAGTGCAATGGGGAAGTGACAGTGGTGGCAGCAGGAATGCTGTCATCTTGAGAGAGGACAGCACCTCCCTGCTCGACCGACACACTGGCACTCCCACGGGGCAGCACCTCAGCATCCGGAGCAATCTGCTGGAGCACAGATTGCTGGTCTGCTGTGGCGCCGTGAGAGCCCCGGGGCAATGTGGCTGACCCAGCGACGATGGCAGCAGTCAGTGCTCGCGTTACATCAATCTGAGTCTGCATGAGAGCAGTCTGAGATTGGATCACGGCAGCCAGTGACTGAATTGCAGCACAAAAATGTGCGGGTTAGGTTGATTTGGCTATGATAAATTGACCCTTAGTGTTAGGGGGGGGATTAAATATGTGGGGTTATGGGGATAGGATGGGATATGTTAGGGGGAATTAAATACGTGGGGTTACGGGGGTAGGGTGGGATATGTGTACTGTGGGGATTAAAGCAGGGACAGGGTACTGGATTTGGATGATCAGCCATGATCGTATTGAATGGTGGAGCAGGCTCGACGGGCCGAATGGCCTACTCCTGCTCCTAGATTCTATGTTTCTATGTTTCTATGTTACTAAGCATTTGCGTGGCGTCCGCCTGTGCTACAGCGGAGTGCTCCACACTCCTTGCCAGACAATCAATGCTTTCGGGCACCCTTCCCACTGCACCCATGAGCTGAGTGTGCATGTTCACCGCCTGGGTGTTCATTTCAGCGATGAGCCGCTCCTCCTCTGCATCCAGTGCAGCAGGACTCGCTGTCCTACTCTCCCTCCGGGGCGATGGCCCCCGTGCTTTCCTACCCCCATCATGTTGCTGCAGCCCACTGCGTCCTGGAGCTTCGCCCTCATCAGACCCTTCCCTCCGCTCCCCTCCAGGGAAGGCGTGTTCCCAGTATGGGCATGGGCTTCCTCGGGAGAGGGTGGCGCTTTGGCTCCGGCTTCCTCTTCCTCCTCGCCTGCGGCTTCACTCCCACTGGCAGCTTGAGGGCCCATCTCCTCAGCTGGTGAATCACCATCTGAAAGCAGGGAGGTACAAGAGTGGCTTTAGCGTCAGGACAGGGGGGCAGTAAGGGAGCAAGGACTGGAGACATTTAAGTAAGTTGGATTGAAAGTGTAAAAGGCTGGTTTTGTGAGGGACAAGTGGAATGAGAGAGGAGAGAAAGCTGATGACCTTACCATTGCTGTCCCGAATGGGGTCGACCTCTCCAGCGGCCACGGGACCGATCACCTGGCTTGCCACAATCCTGTGGACGCGCGCCTCAAGATCGCTGAGGGGTTGCAGCTGAGGCGGCCCTCCACCCGTCCGTTGCTGCTGTCTCCTGTTATGAGATAGCTTGGCCTGCAAGAAAAAGGACGGCGTCTGAGTAAATATACAGCCATGGTCTTGCCTGATGTGCCTCCCATAGTTGAATAGCCCTTACTGTATGCAAGGTGTGGAATGTGCGTGTGTGTTTTATGAGGTGGCCATAGGTCTTGGATGAGTGTTGGGCATTGGGGTTTTAAGACCCTCTGGCCATAGAGTGAGGTTGAGATGGAGGGATGGAGAGGTATTGAAAAGCAACCTGACGACCCGAGTGAGGTCGTTGAACTTGTTGTGACATTGAGTATGGGTCCTGGTCACCATGCTCCTGGAGGAGACGTGATGAGCCACCTCCCTCCACACTCTTCTGTCGTCACGCGGCAATGGCCTCCTGCCACTCTCAGGGTACAGTATAGCTCTTTGGCGCTCCACCGTGCCAACCAGAGCCACCAAGGCCCGGTCGCTGAAGCGCTGAGCTCGTTCCCTGGGCCTCTCCATAGTCCTTTGCAGCAGAATTGACATACAGGTCTCTCCAGGCCGAGATTCAAGGCTGCGATGAGCAGGATGTGGATGGAGAGCAAGATCGATCCTCGCCTTTAAGAACTGGCCCGTGCCATTGTGTGTCTGTGTTCCATTGCTAACTGACATCACCTGAGCTTCGCCAGCGCTCTGAGGTAGCGTCTCGCTCCTCGGCCTTTGTGCCTTAAGACAGGTGTGTAGCGCCTGATTTAGCGCTCCAATCACCTCCAGGGGCGATAAAAGTCAAGTTTGCAGTCGGAGGCGATAATTTGCACCAGGCGCTAATCTTTGCGCCCGGCCGATAATTGCGCCCCAAACAGGCCGATACAGAATTTCTCCCCCCCATGACTCTAAAGCTTCCTCTACACTGTCCCATCAAACACTCCCAGGGCAGGTACAGCACGGGTTAGATACAGAGTAAAGCTCCCTCTACACTGTCCCATCAAACACTCCCAGGGCAGGTACAGCACGGGGTTAGATACAGAGTAAAGCTCCCTCTACACTGTCCCATCAAACACTCCCAGGGCAGGTACAGCACGGGTTAGATACAGAGTAAAGCTCCCTCTACACTGTCCCATCAAACACTCCCAGGGCAGGTACAGCACGGGTTAGATACAGAGTAAAGCTCCCTCTACACTGTCCCATCAAACACTCCCAGGGCAGGTACAGCATGGGTTAGATACAGAGTAAAGCTCCCTCTACACTGTAGGTAGTGGTGGTGAGCAGCCTTCTTGAACCGCTGCAGTCCGTGTGGTGAAGGTGCTCCCACAGTGCTGTTAGGGAGGGAGTTCCAGGATTTTGACCCAGCAATGATGAAGAATCGGCGATATATTGCTAAGTCAGGATGGTGTGTGACTTGGAGGTGGTGGTGGTGTTCCCATGTGCCTGCTGCCCTTGTCCTTCTAGGTGGAAGAGGTTGCGGGTTTGGGATGTGCTGCTGAAGAAGCCTTGGCGAGTTGCTGCAGTGCATCTTGTAGATGGTACACACTGCAGCCACGGTGCGCCGGTGGTGGAGGGAGTGAATGTTTAAGGTGGTGGATGGGGTGCCAATCAAGCGGGCTGCTTTGTCCTGGATGGTGTCGAGCTTCTTCAGTGTTGTTGGAGCTGCACTCACCCAGGCAAGTGGAGAGTAGTCCATCACACTCCTTACTTGTGCCTTGTAGATGGTGGAAAGGCTTTGTGGATTCAGGAGGTGAGACACTCGCCGCAGAATACATAGAAACATAGAAACATAGAAAATAGGTACAGGAGTAGACCATTCGGTCCTTCGAGCCTGCACCGCCATTCAATGCGTTCATGGCTGAACATGCTACCTCAGTACCCCATTCCTGCTTTCTCGCCATACCCCTTGATCCCCCTAGTTGTGAGTGTTATATCTAACTCCCTTTTGAATATATTTAGCGAACTGGCCTCAACAACCTTCTGTGGAAGAGAATTCCATAGATTCACCACTCTCTGGGTGAAGAAGTTCCTCCTCAGCTCAGTCTTAAATGGCTTCCCCTTAATCCTTAGACTGTGACCCCTGGTTCTAGTTTTCCCTAACATTGGGAACATTCTGCCCGCATCTAATTTGTCTAAACCAGTCAGGATTTTAAATGTCTCTATAAGATCCCCCCTCAATCTTCTGAACTCCAGAGGATACAAGTTCAGTTGACCCAATCTTTCTTGATATGTCAGTCCGGCCATCCCAGGAATCAATCTAGTGAACCTTCGCTGCACTCCCTCAATAGCAAGAATGTCCTTCCTTAAGTTAGGAGACCAAAACTGCGCACAATACTCCAGGTGTGGCCTCACCAAGGCCCTGTACAACTGCAGCATCACCTCCCTACTCCTGTACTCAAATCCCCTTGCTATGAAGGCCATCATTCCGTTTGCTTTCTTGACTGCCTGCTGCACTTGCATTCCCACCTTCAGTGACTGATGTACCATGACGCCCAGGTCTCGTTGCACCTCCCCTTTCCCTAATCTGCCACCATTCAGGTAATAGTCCGCCTCTCTATTTTTACCACCAAAGTGGATAACCTCACATTTATCCACATTGCACTTCATCTGCCATACATTTGCCCATTCACCCAATCTGTCCAAGTCACTCTGTAGCCTCCTAGCATCCTCCTCATTGTTCACACTGCCTCCCAATTTAGTGTCATCCGCAAATTTGGAGATATTACATTTAATCCCTTCGTCCAAATCATTAATATATAATGTAAACAGCTGGGGTCCCAGCACCGAACCCTGCGGTACCCCGCAGGAGGGATTTGAAAAAGTTTATACAGGAGGCAAAGAGAGGTTACGAGAAAGGATTAGCAGGCAACATTAAATTGAACCCTAAAACTTTTTATAAACATATTGGGCTAGATTTTTCCACCCTCGGCGGGTCCGTGGTGGACGACGCCCGTGGCCTGTGTGGACCTCGCATCTGTCTCGATCCCGGCCTCCAACAAGATTTTACGTCGATTGGCCTTGTTAAGCCCCGCCCTGCGAGTTCCCGGCCAATTAATAGGAAGCGGGTCTGATTACGTCATTTGATGACGCGTCATCAGCTGGTTTCCTTCAAGGGGCCATGTCCCAATTGATTTGGGCCGTTGTGCTGTCAGTGTTCTGCAGCATTGAGGTGCTGCAAACACTGACAAGCACTGCACAGAGGTGCAGGGCTGCACCCAGGCTCTCCCGTGACTCTCTTCATATGCGGAGATGCCGGTGTTGGACTGGGGTGGACAAAAATGAGAAGTCGCACAACACCAGGTTATAGTCCAACAGTTTTATTTTAAATTACGAGCTTTCGGAGCGCTGCTCCTTCGTCAGGTACCTTTACCTGAAGAAGGAGCGGAGCTCCGAAAGCTCGTAATTTTAAATAAAACTGTTGGACTATAACCTGGTGTTGTGCGACTTCTCATTTTTCTCTTCATATGCTTATGGAGGGAGTCACAGCAGGCAGGGAGCTTCTCTTCCCTTCCAATGACCACAAGCAGGGATGTCGTCAGGAGGACCAGGCTGCAGTGGCGCAAACCTTTCAATGATCTCAGTAGATCACGAAACGTTACTGCAAAGCCACACTCAACCTCATCCTGCTGTGCCACTCATCACATCCCCATCACTCTGCCTTCCCTACCCTACTCCTGCACATTCCTTACTCACACCAACTTACCTTGCACCTCCACCCATCCCTCTCTATCTACTTTATCACTTCCCCATCTCACTAGCCACCCCTCACACTCACCCTCATCCTAGTCCAATCATATCAACTAACAACACACAAGGTGTTTTAGCCAATGTTCGTGTAAGCTTTCTGTTAATGTGTTATCAAGCATTGAAATCCTTATTGTTACCACTTTGCCTTCTTGGACAGATTTGTGTGCACCTTTGGAAGTGTCTTAGTGAGTTCCAGTGAATGGTGAGACATAACGTCTCCCCCTCCCCTCCAATGGTGATGAGTGTGAAAGGAATGGCTTGGACATTGTAGGGCTGCTTTATGGTGCTGGTGTGGGGTGGTGCCAACCTGGTGTATCATGTGGCAGCCAGGGTGTACAGCGTCAAGTGAAGTAAATCTGGCCATGGTGAGGCCATCCCTGGCGTCCCGGGCAGCAATGTGATCGGGTGCTGATGCCCTGTGTCCTGTGCAGCACCAGCTGATTGTGGAGAAGGTTGGTGTGGATGTTGGTGCTGCTGGTGTGCCCGGTGATGCTGGTGTTGGGGCTGATCGTGGTGGGATTCTGAGGACCAAGGTGAGATTTTTTCAAGGGCACCGATGCTGATGGAATAGATGGCAGGTGAGGTTGAGATGACAGAAGCGATCTGTCAATGGTGAGAGAGGTTGTTCCAAGGAGGTGACAGTGGATTGAGAGATTACTCCAAACACTTCAAAAGTGCATAAAACTCAAAAGTGGCTTCCAAATCATTAATGCTCCAGCTTCTAAGATTGGGAAGTGACCAGCTGTGAAATGGTAGGTTTTAGACCACTTGTGCAGCTTTCACCTATTCACAGTCATTGAGAACCCGACATACTTACCTGATGTGATAGCCACTCTCTGGGAACCTCGTTAAAAACCTGGTAAAATGGTAAGTACATGGGAAAATGGTTCTTAACTACCTTTTAATAAGCTTTTAACAATCTAAATTGGCTGACCCGCCGCTTGGTGTCGGATCTGTTGACTTGGGAAACTGACAAGGAGGCGGGTTTACACCGGGACACCGACCCGCTGTCAATCTTTGTGATTTTGACAGTGGAGCCGCCTCCAAACCCGCACTCTGAGCGCCAGCAAAATTCAGCCCATTAAGTGTAAGCGGTTCGCTAGGGAAAAATTTGGGCCTATTCAGGAAGTCTTATAGAGTCACAGAGTCATAACGGCACAGAAGGAGGCCATTCGGCCCATCGAGTCCGTGCCGGCTCTCTGTAGAACAATCCAGTCAGTCCCATTCCCCCGCTCTATCCCCGTAGCCCTGCAAGTTTATTTCCCTCAAGTGCCTATCCAATCTCCCCTTGAAAACATTGAGTGTCTCCGCTTCCACCACTTCTGTCGGCAGCGAGTTCCAGGTCCTCACCACTCGCTGCGTAAAAAAGTTTTTCTCACGTCCCCCCTGTATCTCTTGCCCAATACCTTAAATCTGTGTCCCCTAGTCCTTGTACCATCAACTAGTGGGAACAGCCTTTCCCCGTCTAGCCTATCCAAACCCGTCATAATCTTGTACACCTCTATCAAATCACCCCTCAACCTCCTTTGCTCTAATGAAAACAAATCCAGCTTCTCCAACCTGTCCTTGTAGCTAAGATCCCCCATCCCCGGAACCATTCTGGTAAATCCCCTCTGCACCCTCTCAAGGGCCTTCACATCCTTCCTAAAGTGTGGTGACCAGAACATGGACGCAATACTCCAGTTGTGGCCTAACCAGCGCTTTATAAAGGTTCAGCATAACTTCTCTACTTTTGTACTCAATACCTCTATTTATGAAGCCCAAGATCCCACATCTCTCAATATGTCTCGCCACCTTCAGGGACCTATGCACATTAACTCTGAATTCTGAAGGACAGGATAAATCTTCATTTAGAAAGACACGGATTAATCAAGGATAGTCAGCACGGATTTGTTAAGGGAAGGTCGTGTCTGACAAACTTGATTGAATTTTTTGAGGAGGTAACAAGGAGGGTAGATGAGGGTAGTGCGTTTGATGTAGTGTATATCGACTTTAGCAAGGCTTTTGATAAGGTTCCACATGGCAGACTGGTCATGAAATTAAAAGCCCATGGGATCCAGGACAAAGTGTCAAGTTGGATTCAAAACTGGCTCCGAGACAGGAAGCAGAGGGTAATGATTGATGGGTGTTTTTGTGACTGGAAGGCTGTTTCCAGTGGGGTTCCGCAGGGCTCAGTACTAGGTCCCTTGCTTTTTGTGGTATATATCAATGATCTAGACTTGAATATAGGGGGTATGATTAAGAAGTTTGCAGATGATACTAAAATCAGCTGTGTGGTTGATACTGAAGAAGGAAGCTGTAGACTGCAGGAAGATATCAATAAATTGGTCAGGTGGGCAGAACAGTGGCAAATGGAAATCAATCTGGAGAAGTGTGAGGTAATGCATTTGGAGAGGGTTAACAAGGAAAGGGAATACACATTAAATGATAGGACACTGAGTAGTGTAGAGGAACAAAGGGACCTTGGAGTGCATGTCCACAGATCCCTGAAGGTAGCAGGCCAGGTAGATAAGGTGGTTAAGAAGGCATACGGAATGCTTGCCTTTATTAGCCGTGGCATAGAATACAAGAGCAGGGGGGTTATGCTTCAACTGTATAAAACACTAGTTAGGCCTCAGCTAGAGTACTGCGTGCAATTCTGGTCACCACGTTACAGGAAAGATGTGATTGCACTAGAGAGGGTACAGAGGAGATTTACAAGGATGTTGCCGGGAGTAGAGAATCTTAGCTATGAGGAAAGACTGGATAGGCTGGGTCTGTTTTCCTTGGAACAGAGGAGGCTGAGGGGAGACCTTATTGAGGTGTATAAAATTATGAGGGGCATAGATAAAGTGGATAGAAAGGACCTATTTCCTTTAGCAGAGGGGTCAAAAACCAGGGGGCACAGATTTAAAGTAATTGGTGGAAGGTTTAGAGGGAATTTGAGGGGAAATTTCTTCACCCAGAGGGTTGTGGGGGTCTGGAACTCACTGCCTGAAAGGGTGGTAGAGGCAGGAACCCTAACCACATTTAAAAAGTACTTGGATGTGCACTTGGGATGCTGTAACCTGCAGGGCTACGGACCAAGAACTAGGAAGTGAGATTAGGCTGGTAGCTCTTTGTCATCCGGTGCAGACACAATGGGCCGAAATGGCCTCCTTCCGTGCGGTAACTTTCTATGATTCTATGAACTGCCAGGTCCCTCTGTCCCTGCACACTCTTTAAAACTGTGCCATTAAGTGTATATTGCCTCTCCCTGTTCCTTCTGCCAAAATGCATCACCTCACACTTCTCTGTATTAAATTCCATCTGCCACTTGTCTGCCCATTCTGCTAGCCTTTCTATGTCCTGTTGCAGTCGATTGGTATCATCCTCACTGTTTGCCATACCCCCAAGTTTGGTGTCATCAGCAAATTTAGAAATTCTATTCTGTATTCCAATATCCAGGTCATTTATATATATCAAAAAAAGCAGTGGCCCCAGCACTGACCCTTGGGGAACACCATTGTCGACCATCCTCCAGTCTGAAAAACAGCCATTTACCACAACTCGCTGTTTTCTGTCCTTAAGCCAATTCCTTATCCAAGCTGCCACTGACCCACCTATTCCATGAGCCTCAATTTTGTTAACCAGCCTTCTATGTGGTACTTTGTCAAACACCTTCCAAAAATTAATGTGGACAACATCCATTGCATTCCCTTCATTAATCCTCCCTGTTACTTCATCAAAAAATTCAATTAGATTAGTCAAACACGATCTGCCTTTTACAAATCCGTGTTGGCTCTCCTTAATTAGCTTAAACCTCTCCAAGTGCCCGTTAATTTTTTCCTTGATTATTGTTTCTAAAATTTTACCCACCACTGATGTTAAACTGACCAGCCTGTAGTTACTAGGATTGTCCTTACACCCTTTCTTGAACAATGGTGTCACATTTGCCACTTTCCAATCCTCAGGCACCTCCCCCGCATCTAGCGAAGATTGGAAAATTATGGCAAGCCCTTCCGCTATCTCCTCCCCCAATTCCCTTAGCAACCTGGGATGCAAGCCATCAGGACCAGGCGACTTATCCACTCTAAGCAAACCTAGCCTTTCTAGTACATCCTGTGGTAACACAATACAGCTTCCTGTGACTCGAACTTTATTGCATCACTTCCTGTGATTAGTCCAGGATAAATACTGGACTGAGCAGTTGGATCCTGGAGAGGCACAGAGTAAGACCTCTTTTGTATGTAGCACCTTTTTAGTTGATTAAAGCTTACTTTAAGTTCACCACGCGTAAGGCTCATTCTTACGACAATTTAATCAACTTTGAAAAACTTCGCACTCAAACTTTTTGGACGAACTCGGAACTAAGGATCCAGGGAATCACCCATCATGGAAAACATCCTTAAACCATCGCGTCTTGACTTGGACCCAAACACCCCAGCAGCCGGTAAGGTGTGGAAACACTGGTATCGCACGTTTGACAATTTTCTCGAATATTGCAAGGCTGATGATGACACAAAGTTGCGGATACTCATCAACTGTGTCACTCCGAATGTATTTCAGTATGTTGAGGAATGGGGCAGTTACGAGGAGGCAATTCGGATGCTTAAAAGACTATATACTAAGACACCGAATGAGGTCTATGCCAGACATCTACTAGCTACAGCCCAACAAGGGCCGGAGGAATCCATTGATAAATTCCTCCAAGAGCTTCGCAGACTTAGTATGGACTGTAACTTTCAGGCGGCCTCAGCTGAGCTGTACCGTGAAGAAATGATCCGTGATGCTTTCATCTGCGGGCTTGCCTCCCCATTTATACGCCAGCGTCTACTGGAAAGTAAGACACTTGAGCTTCAGAGAGCTTATGACATGGCTTGCTCTCTAGATCTGGCAAAAAGAAATGCAGACCTTTATACAGTGCCCAGACCTCGGTCTGCTGCCTTAACTACAGTCAGGCAATTTAAGAGGCCACAGGTGAACTCTATTAGGGAGGACTTTATCCCTGACGATCAATCTGATGACTTCACTGATGAAGAGGATGATGACCCCACTGTGGCAGCCTCTTGGCAATCTAAGAAATGCTTCTTTTGTGGTGATGAGTTTCACCCTCGGAAATTCTGCCCTGCTCGCAATGCGTTTTGCAGTCATTGCAACAAAAAGGGTCATTTTGCAAAGGTTTGCCTATCAAGAGCCTCTACGAGGGCTTATCAAGCTAAGTCCTACCGAACTGCCCCGGTAAGGGCCTATCAAGATGTTCCGGCTAAAATCTATCGTGCTTCCTCTCGGGTTTTCTCTCGAAGAAACACACCTAGAGTTTCAGCCACTCTTTGTGCAACGACACCAATTACAGCTGCTTGTCCTCAGAACCTATTCCATGCAGCTACAAAAGCATCAATTAATGGACATACTTTAGATGCCTTAATTGACTCAGGTAGCACTGATAGTTTCATTAGGGAACAGATTGTTGCAGAGTTAAAGCTACATGTTTTCCCATCGGACCAGGCAATTGCGATGGCTCAGTCATCACTTAATACCAGAATTTCTGGCTTTTGTATGGTTGAAATAACACTTAATGGTCGCAGGTATCCCTCCACCCGGCTTTCGGTGCTCAAGGACTTATGTAGTGATCTTATCTTAGGGCTGGATTTTCAAAAGCAGCATAAGAAGCTCACCATTGAGTTCGGCGGATCCAAACCTGAACTCACTATTTCTAATATACGACCTCGATTACCGTTCTGTGCATTGTCAGCAGCTTCACTGGATGAACCCTCACTGTTTACTAGTATCCCTTTCGATGCAAACCGATTATAACAAAGTCACGACGTTTCAGTCAGGAAGACCAATCTTTTATTGCGGCTGAGATTTCTCGGCTTTTAGCAGAGGATATCATCGAGCCTTGTTCGTCGCCATGGCGCGCCCAGGTCGTTATTGTTAAGAACCCTCTACAACCTCACAAGAAACGGCTGTGCATTGACTATTCACAGACCATCAATCAATATACGGACTTGGACGCATACCCATTGCCGCGCATCGATGATATGGTTAATAAACTGGCTGAGTACACGGTGTTCTCAACATATGATCTGAAAAGTGCCTATCATCAGGTACCCTTGAAGGTCTCAGACAAGCAGTATACGGCCTTTGAAGCCAATGGACGGCTGTATCAATTTCGTCGCCTCCCCTTTGGGGTCACTAATGGAGTGGCTGTCTTCCAGCGAGCAATGGATGACCTGGTCAAACAGGAAGACTTGAAGGATACGTTTCCTTATCTGGACAATATTACTGTCGCAGGTCGCAATCAGCGGGAACATGACGCCAATCTCCAACGATTTTGGGATGCACTCCAGCACCGTAATTTGACATTAAATGCGGCTAAATCCATTGAGTCACAACCAACCATCAACATCCTTGGCTATTGTGTGGGCAATGGCATCATTAAACCTGACCCTGAAAGGCTTCACCCACTCCAAGAACTCCCGCCACCTAAGAATCCGGCCTCCTTGCGCCGGGCCCTCGGCCTGTTTGCATACTATGCTAAATGGATTCCTAACTTCTCGGACCGAATCCAACCTCTACTGAAGGCCAGCACATTCCCACTAGACACAGCGGCTGTTGCAGCCTTTAACCTCCTGAAAAAACAGTTGGAGAAAGCGGCTCTTCACTCCATCGATGAGAGTCTTCCTTTTGTTGTTGAGTGTGATGCCTCGGAGGTGGCGATCTCGGCCACTCTGAATCAGGAAGGTCGTCCGGTGGCATTTTTGTCCAGGACTTTTCAAGGGGCTGAGCTACATTATCCTCCAGTCGAGAAAGAAGCTACAGCCATCATAGAGGCAGTACGGAAGTGGACTCATCTTCTAGCTCGCCAGCACTTTACCTTAATCACGGACCAGCGATCGGTCGCCTTCATGCTCGATAATCGAAAACGGACCAAAATTAAAAATAATAAAATCCAGCTTTGGCGGCTGGAATTGGTCTCTTTTGGTTACACCATCCACTATCGACCTGGCAAGGAGAATGTGGCTCCGGATACCCTCACACGAGCATTCTGCTCCGCCATGGCACCCTCTACGCTCGTAGACATCCATGATGGGTTGTGTCATCCGGGCGTTACTCGCATGCTACACTTCGTGCGGTCCCGAAATCTCCCATTCTCTACCGGGGATGTAAAGAAAATGTGCTCGGACTGCAGAGTCTGTGCGGAATTGAAACCTCAGTTTTTCCGCCCCTCGGGTGGTATACTCATACATGCGACCCAGCCAATGCAACGGCTTAGCATCGATTTTAAGGGGCCGTTGCCCTCTTCAACTCGCAACACTTATCTATTGACCATGGTCGATGAGTATTCCCGTTTTCCGTTTGCCTTTCCCTGCCCCAATATGCTGACGACCACGGTTATCAGCTGCCTTGAGCAGGTATTTGCTTTCTGTGGCATGGCATCCTATGTTCATTCGGATCGGGGCCCTTCTTTTATGTCAGGAGAACTCAAGGCCTATCTCTCGGAACGGGGTATTGCTGCCAGCAGAACGACGCCTTATCATCCGGTCGGGAATGGGCAAGTCGAGCGTTTTAACGCTATCATCTGGAATGCGGTACGTCTGGCTTTGAGATCTCGGGGCCTACCCAACCAGCAATGGGAAGCAGTACTTCCAGACGCATTGCACTCCACACGGTCCCTCCTTTCGACCGCCACAAATACGACGCCTCATGAACGGTTCTTCCGATTTCAGCGTCGCTCATCCTATGGGATATCTCTCCCGTCGTGGCTGACTGCACCGGGACCAGTGCTACTCCGAAGATATGTCCGGGCGTCTAAGAATGACCCCCTGGTAGATGAGGTTGAGCTCACTGACGTCAACCCTACCTACGCCTATATTCGGTATCCTGACGGTCGGGAATCTACCGTGTCATTGCGGGATCTGGCTCCCTGCCCGCCGAAACATAGAGGGACACCAGGGGATGATATTGTGCCAGGCACATCTCTGGGCTCGCCAGGTGCCTCTCATCACGATCTGGATCTGACGCCGGCTGGTACCTCACTCCAGCGTGCCGACCTGGGGCAGACTGACTATGAGCCCGTCAGGGCTCGCACGCGCAGCCACGATCCACCCCGTACCATACGCTCGGAAACGGATCTGCCACAGCCCTGCCCGACACCCGTTCGGGCACCAGTACACAGTCAGGATCGTCCTGACCCCTCACAGAGCGGGCTGGATCACTCGGACTCTGGTCCACGGCCCGTGGCGGGTAAACGGGCTAGGGGCCCTCTACCGCTACGAGAACCCAAACGGGTGCGGCTCTCCCTCGTCCGGCGGCTACGAAATGGAGGGAGCATCCCGGCCTCCTAATCTTTTGGGGGGGGGAGAATGTGGTAACACAATACAGCTTCCTGTGACTCGAACTTTATTGCATCACTTCCTGTGATTAGTCCAGGATAAATACTGGACTGAGCAGTTGGATCCTGGAGAGGCATAGAGTAAGACCTCTTTTGTATGTAGCACCTTTTTAGTTGATTAAAGCTTACTTTAAGTTCACCACGCGTAAGGCTCATTCTTACGACACATCCTGTCTATCAATTTTTACCCCTTCCATTGCTTCTACCTTTTCCACTTCTACCGATATTTTGTCAGCATCCACCTCCTTAGTAAACACGGATACAAAGTACTCATTGAGTATTCTAGCCTTGCCCTGCGCCTCTAAGCATATAACACCTTCTTTGTCCCTAATAGGCCCCACCCTGCCTCTTGCATGCCGCTTACTGTTTACATGCCGGTAGAAGATTTTTGGGTTCCCTTTTATGTTAACCACCATTCTACTCTCATATTCTCTCTTTGCCAATCTTATTTTCATCTTCACTTCCCCTCTCAACTTATTGTATTTGGTCTGGTTCTCACTTGAAGAATTCACCTGACATGCATCATACACCCTCTTTTTTTGTTTCCTCATCTTCTCAATCTCCCTCGTCATCCAAGGAGCCCTTGCTTTGGTTCCCTTACCCTTCCCTCTTGTTGGAATGTATCTAGCCTGTACTTGGAACATCTCCTCCTTAGAGATCACCCATTGTTCCGTTACAGTTTTTCCTGTCACTCTTTGGTTCCATTTTACCCTGGCTAGATTTGTATTCCCTCACTGTACCTGACGAAGGAGCAGAGCTCCGAAAGCTCGTAATTTCAAATAAAACTGTTGGACTATAACCTGGTGTTGTGCGACTTCTCATTTTTTCCCTAATCAGCACTGCCACCCCACCTCCCTTTTTTCCTTCCCTATCTTTTCTGAACACCTTGTACCCTTGAATATTAAGTGCCCAGTCCTCACCGTTTTTAAGCTACGTTTCCGTTATTGCCACAACATCATATTGCCACACGGCTAATTGTGCTTGTCGCTCACCAACCTTATTCACCACACTTTGTGCGTTTACATACATGCATTCTAAACCCAGTTTTGAATTTTTCGTAGTCTTTCTTAGTCTGCTCCTATCTAATATGGCACTACTTACGCCTCCAGCACTACCTTATCCTCCAGCACCATCCAACACACTCACTCTTCCATGCACCCCATTCCTCCCCTCCACTCCTACATGCTGGTGCCCATCCCCCTGCCAAGCTAGTTTAAACCCTCCCCAACAGCACTAGCAAACCTCCCCGTGAGAATATTGGTCCCAGCTCTGTTGAGGTGTAACCCGTCCGGCTTGTACAGGTCCCACCTTCCCCAGAAATAGTCCCAATGCCTCAGGAATCTAAAGCTCTCCCTCCTGCACCATCTCTCCAGCCACGCATTCATCTGTTCTATCCTCCTATTCCTGTACTCACTAGCACGTGGCATCGGGAGTAATCCGGAGATTACTACCTTTGAGGTCCTGCTTTCTAATCGCTCTCCTAGCTCCCTAAACTCTGCCTGCAGGACCTCATCCCTCTTTCTACCTATGTTGTTGGTACTGATATGGACAACGACCTCTGGCTGTTCACCCTCCCCCCTCAGAGTGTCTTGCAGCCGCTCAGTGACATCCTAGACCCTGGCACCAGGGAGGCAACATACCATCCTGGAGTCACGTCTGCATCCACAGAAACACCTATCTGTTCCCCTAACCAATGAATCCTCTATCACTGTTGCTCTTCCACTCTTCTTCCTCCCCCCCCCCGTGCAGCTGAGCCACCCATGGTGCCGTGGCCTTGGCTCTGGCTGCTCTCCCCAGAGGAGCCATCACCCCCAGCAGTTTCCAGAACTGTGAACCGGTTAGCGAGCGAGATGCACTCTGGGGATTCCTGCCCTACCTGCCTGGTCCTCCTTCTCTGTCTGGTGGTCACCCATTCCCTCTCTGCCTGCACATTCTGAGGCTGCGGGGTGACCACTTCTGGAAACGTATTTCTCAGCCTCGCGGATGCACTGTAGTGACTCCAGCTGCCGCTCAAGCTCCGAAACCCGGGATCGAGTTGCTGCAGTTGGCGACACTTCCTGCACACGTGGTCGTCCAGGTCACAAGAAGCGTCCAGGATTTCCCACATGGCACAGGATGCGCAAATCACGGGACTGAGCTGCCCTGCCATGCCTCTATTTACCAGACTATGGAGGTAATTTAGCAGAAATAAACTTAATAAGAAACACTCAACAGCTACCCACCAATCAGCACCTCCCTCTATTAGATAGGCTATGAACTACTTAGCAGAAATATACTGAAAACAGAACAAAAAAACTTACCACAAATACTCACCCGATACTCACCTCTCAGCTCCCTTGTGCCAGCGACACCTTTGAATTCTGACATCACTCCTTCGTTGTGTCGTTTGCCGACTGTCTCCCTCGCAGGTAGTCCGCTCACTCAGACTCCCAGGTCTCTGCTCCGCGCTGCCTTTATCCCCGGTCTCCGACTCCGTTCCTCCCACAGGTCCTTCAAGTGGAGGCAGAGGTCACGGCTAAAGTATTAAATGAGTAATTTGTATCTGTCTTCACAAAGGAAGTGGATGATGTGAATGTTACACTGAAAGAGGAGAGGGAAGTTATGGACAGGATAGTAATAGATAGAGAAGACGAATTGAAAAGATTAGCATTACTGAAAGTTGGTAAGTCACCTGGTCTGGATGGAATGTATCCTAGGTTGCTGAAAGAAGCAAAGGTAGAAATAGCGGAGGCATTGATCACAATCTTTCAATCCTCATTGGATACAGGAGCAGTGCCAGAGGACTGGAGGGTTGCTAATGTTACACCAATATTCAAGAAAGGGGAGAGGGATAAACCAGGGAACTACAGGCCAGTCAGCCTAACATCGGTGGTGGGGAAGTTATTGGAAACCATTATCAGGGACAAAATAAACATTCATTTGGAAAGGCATGGGTTAATCGAGGAGAGCCAGCACGGATTTGTTAAAGGCAAATCGTATCTGACAAACTTGATTGAATTCTTTGATGAGGTAACAGAGAAGGTTGGTCAAGGTAATGCAGTAGATGTTAATCTATATGGACTTTCGGAACACATTCGACAAAGTGCCACACAGGAGGCTTGTTAAGAAGATGGAAGCCCATGGAATTAAGGGGAAAGTGGGGGTATGGATACGGAATTGGCTCAGTGACTGGAAGCAGAGGGTGGTGGGGGATGGATGTTTTCAGACTGGGAGGTGGTTTGCAGTGGTGTCAGTGGTGCCAAGAGTCAGCTTTGGGTCCATTAGTCTTTTCAATGTTTATAAACGACCTGGACTCGGGTGTAGGGAGCAGCATTATAAAGTGTACAGAGGATATGAAACTTGGTAAAGTAGATGATGATGATGAGGATAGTTATCGGCGTCAGGCTGACAGACGGGATGGTGAAATGGGCAGAAGCGCGGCCGATGGAGTTCAATATGTGAAGTGATGCACTTTGGGAGGACTAATCTGGAAAGACAGTATATAATAAATGGTATGATTTTGAAAAGTGTAGTTGAGTAGAGAGACCTTGGTGTCCAGATACACAAACCCTTAAAGGTGGCGGGCAAGTTGTTAAGGTGTTTAAAAAACATGGTTTATTTGGGTTTATAAATAGAGCAATAGAATATAAAAGCACAGAGATCATACTAGAAGTTTATAAATCACTGGTTAGGCCTGAGCTGGAGTATTGTGGACAATTCTGGGCACCACATTTCAGGAAAGATGTGAAGGCCTTAGAAAGACCACAGAGGAGGTTTCCCAGGATGTTACCAGGGATGAGGGACTTCAGTCATGAGGAGAGGTTGGAAAAGTTCGGACTGTTCTCCTTGGAACAGAGAAGGTTAAGAGGTGACCGAATAGAGGTTTTCAAGATGATGAGAGGTTTTGATGGAGTAGAGAGAGAAAAACTATTCCCTCTGGCGAGTGGGTCAATAACCAGAGGTCATCGATTCAAAATCATTGGAAAAAGATCGAGAGGGGAGACGAGGAGAAATGTTTTCACTGAGTTGTGGGGATCTGGAACACTCGACCTGGAAAGGTGGTGGAAGCTG
Source organism: Squalus acanthias (assembly GCA_030390025.1). Lineage (NCBI taxonomy): Eukaryota > Metazoa > Chordata > Chondrichthyes > Squaliformes > Squalidae > Squalus > Squalus acanthias. The sequence continues at coordinate 1,063,136 of JASTWF010000082.1, forward strand.
ATTCCATCAATAATTTTAAAAGGGAGTTGGACGGGTTCTTGAGGGTGAGGAGCTCACAGGGTTACGGACAATACACGAGGATGTGAGACTTTTTCTTATTCAGTCAGGAGTTGTGGGTGTCGCTGGCAAGGCCAGCGTTTATTGCCCATCCCTAATTGCCCTTGAGAAGGTGATGGTGAGCCGCCTTCTTGAACCACTGAAGTCCGTTTGGTACAACTGGGTGACTCGCCCATTTCAAAGGGCAGTTAAGAGTCAACCACATTGCTGTGGGTCTGGAGTCACATATAGGCCAGACCGGGTAAGGATGGTAGATTTCCTTCCCTAAAGGACATTAGTGAACCAGATGGGTTTTTACGACAATCCGATAGTTTCATGGTCACCATTACTGATACTAACCTTTTATTCCAGATTTATTTAATTAACTGAATTTAAATTCCCCAGCTGCTGTGGTGGGATTTGAACTCAAGGTTCTGGATTATTAGTCCAGTAACATAACCACTATGCTACTGTACCCCATGACTAAGCATGACAGCTCTTTCAAAGATCCAGCACAGGCACAATGGGCCGAATGGTCTCCTTCTGTGACGTAACTTTCTATGAATATGTATCACTTTTTACACTTCTCTGCATTAAATTTCATCTGCCATATGTCTGCCCATTTCTCCATTAGAATCTTACAGCACAGAAGGAGGCCATTCAGCCCGTTGTGCCTGTTCCGGCTCTTTGAAAGAACTGTCCAATTTAGTTCCACACCCCGGCTTTTTCCCCATAACCCTGTAAATGAGTTCTCTTCAAGTACGTGTCCAATTGACTTTTGAAAGTTCCGATGGAATCTGATTCCACCACACTTTCAGGCAGTGCGTTCCCGATCTTCACAACCCTCTGTGTGAAGAAACTTCTCCTCATTTTCCCTCTAGTTCTTTTACCAATTATTTTAAATCTATGACCTCTGGTTACCGACCCTCCTGCCAGAGGAAACACTTTCTCCCTACTTGCTCGATCAAAGCCCCACATAGTTTTTGAACACCTCTATTAAATCTCCCCTTAACCTTCTCTGCTCTGAGGAGAACAATCTCAGTTTCTCCAATATCTTCACATAACTGAACTCCCTCATCCCTGGTATCATCCTGGTAAACCTCCTCTGTACCCTCTCCAAGGCCTTGACATCCTTCCTAAAGTGGTGCCCACAATTGTACACAATACTCCAGCTGAGGTCTAACCAGAGATTTGTAAGGGTTTAGCATGACTTCCTTGTTTTTGTATTCAATGTCCCTGTTTACAAAGCCAAGTATTCCATACACTTTCTTAACCGCCTTATCAACTATTCTTCCTACCAAAGTGGAGAACCTCATATTTTCCCACATTATACTCCATCTGCCAAATTTTTGCCCACTCACTGAACCGATCTATATCCCTTTGCAGACTCTTTGGGCTGGATTTTACCTTTCGATGCGAGTTGGGAGCGGGTCAGCTGCCTTCCGGGTTCCAGTCACGCCCCCAACGACGTCCGACGCACAGACGCGATTTTGCGTCAATTGGCCTTGTTAAGCTCGCCCTGCTGGCTTGCCAGCCAATTAAGGGAGAGCCGGTGTCAGATGATGTCAGTTGATGATGCGTCATCTGCCGGTTTTCTTAAAGGGGCCAACGCACAATTTTTTTTGACAGGTGATTTTTCAGTGTTTGACAGCATTGAGGTGCTGCAAACACTGACAATCACTGTACAAAGGTGAGCACTTGCACCCAGGCTCTCCAGTGACTCCCTCCTTAGGCTAGAACAGATGGCAGCTGCAGGTGAGGTTACAGAAGTGATCTGTCACTGGTGAGGGAGGTTCTCCCAATGAGGTGGGACTACACAAACACTTCAAAACTTGTAATAACAACAGAAAATGCTGGAAAAACTCAGCAGGCCAGGCAGCATCCGTGGAGAGATGCTGCCTGGCCTGCTGAGTTTTTCTAGCATTTTCTGTTGTTATTTCGGATTTCCAGCATCCGCAGTATTTTGCTATCACTTCAAAACTTGTTACCTACAGAAAAGTCTAAATACATAAAAATGATTTTCCCAACATTTTCTTACCTCTGAAACTCACCAGTGCACCATTGGATCCTTCACACCACTTCTGCAGCTGTCATCAATGAAGAAACATTACAGCAGACTCACAGCACGCCACACTTACCCTGACGTGGTGTCCGGACGTCGGGAAGCTCGCAGTAGACCTGTCAAAATTGGAAAAAGCCTCGTAACTGCCTGTTAACAACCTGTTAACAAGCAATTAAGTGCCTATAATCCTCTTCCCGCCGCTAGTTGTCGGGTCCCTGCGCAAATCCGGGAAGATTGTTTGGAAGCGGCTTGATAGTGGGTTCGGGGCCCGCTGTCAATCTTTGCAATTTTGCCACCTGTCCCGCCTCCAAACCTGCCCCCTGAGCGCCGGCAAAATTTCCCCTTTGTGTCCTCCTCACAATTTGCTTTCCCACCTATCTTTGTATCATCAGCAAATTTGGCTGCAGTACACTCACTTCCTTCATCCAAGTCATTAATATAGATTATAAATAGTTGAGGCCCCAGCACTGATCCCTGCGGCACCCCACTAGTTACCGTTTGCCAACCTGAGAATGACCCATTTATCCCGACTCTCTGGGGGAAAAATTGGGTTGCTTTGCGCCTCCCGTTAGCACCCCAGTTAGCGCTAACGGGGCGTGGCGCCGCTCACGCCTCCCCCGAAATTCAGCGGGAGGTTAGCGGCGCCGGTAGCTGGTAGCGTCCCGCGGCGCTGCGCCACTGGCGATGACATCATCGCCATGCCCAGCGCCCCGGCTGCAATCTTGGGTTGCGCCCCCTGACCTATCGCCGGATGATATGTCTGACAGGGTCAGGGGGGAGTTTTTGTAGCCGCAGCGGCGACACTTAAAGGGCAGGTGTCGGGCGGCCATTTTCTTTTGGCTGACTGCCAGCACCTGCCCTCTTCGCCTCTTTTCATCGGGGTGTCGGCCGCGATTACTCCGTCCCGCGCTCCTCCTCTTGAGTGCCGGGCTCTTTTCCCGGCACCCCGCTCCCCGGTGGTCTGGCAGGGCCCCGGTGCGTGCTGCGCTAGGACCCTCCCCTTTAATCAGGGGAGGGAGGCCTGCAATGACGCGGCGTTACGTGGTGCAGCTGCCCGTAGCGCCGCAAAATTCACTGGTAACGCCCCAGGAAGGAGGGGAGCGCTTCCAGTAGCACCCTGCCTCCTGCTGGGGGCGCTACTGCTGAATTTACGCCGCTGGGACGATAACTTTTTCAGGGTGGTGAAATTAGCGCCCCAGCGACGTAAGCGCCCCAAGGGGAGCGCCACCGAACTTCTCCCGCTCTGTTTTCTGCTGGTTAGCCAATCCTCGATCCATGCTAATATATTACCCCCAAAGTGCTTGACAGCCAAGGAAGTACTTTTTGAAGTGTAGTCACTGTTGTAATGTAGGAAACACGGCAGCCAATTCGCGCACAGCAAGCTCCCACAAACAGCAATGAGATAAAACACCAAATAATCTGTTTTTTCAGTGATGTAGGTGGAGGGATCAATATTGAGTGGGACACCGGTTAGAACTCCCTGATCTACTTCGAATAGTGCCATGGGATCTTTTATGTCCACCTGAGAGGTCAGACGGGGTGTTGGTTTAATGTTTCATCCAAAAGATGCCCCTCCGACAGTGCGGCGCTCCCTCAGTACTGTCCCTCCGGCAGTGTGGCTCTCCCTCAGTACTGTCCCTCCGATGGTGCAGTGCTCCCTCAGTACAGCCCCTCCAACAGTGCAGCGCTCCCTCAGTACTGCCCCTCCGACAGTGCGTCGCTCCCATCATTACTGCCCCTCCGACAGTGCGGCGCTCCCTCAGTACTGCCCCTCCGATGGTGCAGTGCTCCCTCAGTACTGTCCCTCTGGCAGTGCAGTGCTCCCTCGGTACTGCCCCTCCGGCAGTGCAGTGCTCCCTCGGTACTGCCCCTCCGGCAGTGCAGCGCTCCCTCAGTACTGTCCCTCCGACAGTGCAGTGCTCCCTCGTACTGCCCCTCCGGCAGTACAGTGCTCCCTCAGTACTGTCCCTCTAACAGTGCAGCGCTCCCTCAGTACTGTCCCTCCGACAGTGCAGCACTCCCTCAGTACTGCCCCTGCGACAGTGCAGCGCTCCCTCAGTACTGCCCCTCCGACAGTGCGGTGCTCCCTCAGTACTGCCCCTGCGACAGTGCGGCGCTCCCTCAGTACTGTCCCACCGACAGTGCAGCACTCCCTCAGTACTGTCCCTCCGACAGTGCAGTACTCCCTCAGTACTGTCCCACCGACAGTGCGGCGCTCCCTCAGTACTGTCCCACCGACAGTGCAGCGCTCCCTCAGTACTGTCCCTCCGACAGTGCAGCACTCCCTCAGTACTGCCCCTCCGATGGTGCAGTGCCCCCTCAGTACAGCCCCTCCGACAGTGCAGCGCTCCCTCAGTACTGTCCCTCCGACAGTGCAGCACTCCCTCAGTACTGCCCCTCCGATGGTGCAGTGCTCCCTCAGTACAGCCCCTCCGACAGTGCAGTGCTCCCTCAGTACAGCCCCCCCGACAGTGCAGCGGTCCCTCAGTACAGCCCCCCCGACAGTGCAGCGGTCCCTCAGTACTGCCCCTCTGGCAGTGCAGTGCTCACTCAGTACTGTCCCACCGACAGTGCGGCGCTCCCTCAGTACAGCCCCTCCGACAGTGCAGCGTCCCTCAGTACTGCCCCTCCGACAGTGCGGCGCTTCCATCAGTACTGCCCCTCCGACAATGCAGCGCTCCCTCAGTACTGTCCCTCTGGCAGTGCAGTGCTCCCTCAGTACTGCCCCTCCGACAGTGCAGCACTCCCTCACTACTACCCCTCCGATGGTGCAGTGCTCCCTCAGTACAGCCCCTCCGACAGTGCAGCACTCCCTCAGTACTGTCCCTCCGACAGTGCAACACTCCCTCAGTACTGCCCCTCCGATGGTGCGGCGCTCCCTCAGTACTGCCCCTCCGATGGTGCAGTGCTCCCTCAGTACTGTCCCTCTGGCAGTGCAGTGCTCCCTCAGTACTGCCCCTCTGGCAGTGCAGTGCTCACTCAGTACTGTCCCACCGACAGTGCGGTGCTCCCATCAGTACTGCCCCTCCGACAGTACAGTGCTCCCTCGGTACTGCCCCTCCGGCAGTGCAGTGCTCCCTCAGTACTGCCCCTCCGATGGTGCTGTGCACCCTCAGTACAGCACCCCCGACAGTGCAGCTGTCCCTCAGTACTGCCCCTCCGGCAGTGCAGTGCACCCTCAGTACTGCCCCTCCGGCAGTGCAGCGCTCCCTCAGTACTGCCCCTCCCGACAGTGCAGTGTCTCTCGGTACTGCCCCTCCGGCAGTGCAGCGCTCCCTCACTACTGCCCCTCTGACAGTGCAGCACTCCCTCAGTACTGCCCCTGTGACAGTGCGGCGCTCCCTCGGTACAGCCCGGCCGACAGTGCAGCACTCCCTCAGTACTGTCCCTCTGACGGTGCGGCACTCCCTCAGTACAGCCCCGCCGTCAGTGCAGCACTCCTTCAGTACTGTCCCACTGACGGTGCGGCGCTCCCTCAGTACTGCCCCTCCGACAATGCAGCGCTCCCATCAGTACTGCCCCTCCGACAGTGCAGCACTCCCTCATTACTGTCCCTCCGGCAGTGTAGCGCTCCCTCAGTACTGTCCCTCCGACAGTGCAGTGCTCACTCAGTACTGCCCCTCCGACAGTGCAGCACTCCCTCATTACTGTCCCTCCGGCAGTGTAGCGCTCCCTCAGTACTGTCCCTCCGACAGTGCAGTGCTCACTCAGTACTGCCCCTCCGACAGTGCAGCACTTCCTCAGTACTGTCCCTCCGACGGTGCAGCGCTCCCTTAGTACAGCCCCGCCGACAGTGCAGCACTCCCTCAGTACTGTCCCTTCGACGGTGCGGCGCTCCCTCAGTACTGTCCCTCCGACAGTGCAGCACTCCCTCAGTACTGCCCCTCCGACAGTGCAGCGCTCCCATCAGTACTGCCCCTCCGACAGTTCAGTGCTCCCTCAGTACTGCCCCTCCGACAGTGCAGCACTTCCTCAGTACTGTCCCTCCGACAGTGAGGCGATCCCTCAGTACTGCCCCTCCGACAGTGCAGTGCTCCCTCAGTACTGCCCCTCCGACAGTGCAGTACTCCCTCAGTACTGCCCCTCCGACAGTGCAGTGCTCCCTCAGTATTGCCCCTCTGACAGTGCAGCTCTCCCTCAGTACTGCCCCCTGACAGTGCAGTGCTCCCTCAGTACTGCCCCTCTGACAGTACAGCTCTCCCTCAGTACTGCCCCTCTGACAGTGCAGCTCTCCCTCAGTACTGCCCCTCTTACAGTGCAGTGCTCCCTCAGTATTGCCCCTCTGACAGTGCAGTGCTCCCTCAGTATTGCCCCTCTGACAGTGCAGTGCTCCCCTCAGTACTGCCCCTCCGACAGTACAGCTCTCCCTCAGTACTGCCCTCCGACAGTGCAGTGCTCCCTCAGTACAGCCCCGCCGACAGTGCAGCACTCCCTCAGTACTGCCCCTCCGACAGTGCAGTGCTCCCCCCGTACAGCTCCTCCGACAGTGCAGCGCTCCCATCAGTACTGTCCCTCCAACAGTACAGCTCTCCCTCAGTACTGCCCTCCGACAGTGCAGTGCTCCCTCAGTACAGCCCCGCCGACAGTGCAGCACTCCCTCAGTACTGTCCCTCCAACAGTGCAGTGCTCCCCCCGTACAGCTCCTCCGACAATGCAGCGCTCCCTCAGTACTTCACTGAAGTGTCAGCTTAAAAGAATACTGAAATTGACACTCACACATGCTGTACCTGCCCTGGGAGTGTTTGATGGGACAGTGTAGAGGGAAATTTACTCTGTATCTGACCCGTGCTGTACCTGCCCTGGGAGTGTTTGATGGAACAGTGTTGAGGGAGCTTTACTCTGTATCTAACCCATGCTGCACCTGCCCTGGGAGTGTTTGATGGGACAGTGTAGAGGGAGCTTTACTCTGTATCTAACACGTTATGTCACTGCCCTGGGAGTCTTTGATGGGACTGTGTAGAGGGAGCTTTACTCTGTATCTAACCCGTGCTGTACCTGCCCTGGGAGTGTTTGATGGGACTGTGTAGAGGAAGCTTTACTCTGTATCTAACCTGTGCTGTACCTGCCCTGGGAGTGTTTGATGGGCCAGTGTAGAGGAAGCTTTACTCTGTATCTAACCCCGTGCTGTACCTGCCCTGGGAGTGTTTGATGGGACAGTGTAGAGGAAGCTTTACTCTGTATCTAACCCGTGCTGTACCTGCCTTGGGAGTCTTTGATGGGACAGTGTAGAGGGAGCTTTACTCTGTATCTAACCCTTACTGTACCTGACCTGGGAGTGTTTGATGGGCCAGTGTAGAGGGAGCTTTACTCTGTATCTAGCTTGTGCTGTACCTGCCCTGGGAGTGTTTGATGGGACAGTGTAGAGGAAGCTTTACTCTGTATCTAGCTTGTGCTGTACCAGTCCTGGGAGTGTTTGATGGGACAGTGTAGAGGGAGCTTTACTCTGTATCTAACCCGTGCTGTACCTGCCCTGGGAGTGTTTGATGGGAGAGTGTAGAGGATCTTTACTCTGTATCTAACCCCGTGCTGTACCTGCCCTGGGAGTGTTTGATGGGACAGTGTAGAGGGAGCTTTACTCTGTATCTAACCCGTGATGTATATGTAATGAGACTGAAAGCCGATAAATCGCCTGGACCTGATGACCTACATCCTAGGCTTTTAAAAGGGGCGCCTGTAAAGATAGTAGATGCATTGGTTGTCATTTTCCAAAATTCCATAGATTCTAGAACGGTTCCCGTGGATTGGAAAGTGGCAAATGTAACTCCACTATTTAAGAAAGGAGGGAGAGAGAAAACCCGAAACTACAGACCAGTTAGCCTGACATCAGATGTAGGGAAAATGCTAGAATCCATTAACAGGGCACTTAGAAAATAATAATAGGATTGGGCAGAGTCAACATGGATTTATGAAAGGGAAATCGTGTTTGACGAATCTATTAGAGTTTTTGGAGGTTGTAACTAGCAGAATAGATAAGGGGGAACCAGTGGATGTGGTTTATTGGGATTTTCAGAAGGCATTCGATAAGGTGCCACACAAGAGGTTATTAAACAAAATTAGGGCTCATGGGATTGGGGGTAATGTACTAGCATGGATTGAGGATTAGTTAATGGACCAAAAACAGAGAGTAGGAATAAATGAGTAATTTTCGGGTTGGCAGGCTGTAACTAGTGGGGTACCGCAAGGATCAGTGCTTAGGCCTCAGCTATTCACAATCTACATCAATGATTTGGATGAGGGGACCAAGTGTAATATATCCACATTTGCTGATGATAGAAAACTGTGTGGGAATGTAAGTTGTGAGGAGGATGCAAAGAGGCTTCAAGGGGATATAGACAGGCTAAGTGAGTGGGCAAGAAAAAAAGAAAGAACCAAAGAAAGAACATAAGATAGAAGTAAGCGCAGGAGTAGGCCATACGGCCCCTCGAGCCTGCTCCACCATTTAATAAGATCATGGCTGATCATCGACCTCAACTCCACTTCCCCGATCTCCATATCCCTTGATTCCCCTAGAGCCTAAAAATCTATCAATCTCAGCCTTGAATATACTCAAAGACTCAGCATTCACAGCCCTCTGGGGCAGAGAATTCCAAAGATTCACAACCCTCTGAGTGAAGAAATTCCTCCTCATCTCAGTCTTAAATGGCCGAACCCTTATCCTGAGACTATGGCCCCTAGTTCTAGACACTCCAGCCGGGGGAAACAACCTCTCAGCATCTACCCTGTCAATCCCCTTTAGAATCTTGTATGTTTCAATGAGATCACCTCTCATTCTTCTAAACTCCAGAGAGCCCATTCTACACAATCTCTCATCATAGGACAGCCCTCTCATCCCAGGAATCAATCTGGTGAACCTTCGTTGCACCTCCTCCAAGGCAAGTATATCCTTCCTTATATAAGGAGATCAAAACTGTGCACAGTACTCCAGGTGTGGTCTCACCAAGGCCCTGTACAATTGTAGCAAGACTTCCTTACTCTTGTACTCCAACTCACTTGCAATAAAGGCCAACATGCCATTTGCCTTCCTTATTGCTTGCTGTACCTGCATGCTAGCGTTCTGTGTTTCTTGCACGAGGACATCCAAATCTCTCTCAACACCAACATTTGAAAGTTTCTCACCATTTAAAAAATATTCTGTTTTTCTATTCTTCCTACCAAAGTGAATAACCTCACATTTCCCTGCATTATACTCCACCTAACTGCCCATTCACTTAGTCTATCTATATCCCTTTGTAGACTCTTTGTGTTCTCCTCACCGCTTACTGTCCCACCTCGCTTTGTATCATCAGCAAACTTGTATACATTACACTTGGTCCCTTCATCTAGGTCATTAATATAGATTGTAAATAGCTGAGGCCCCAACACTGATCCTTGCAGCACCCCACTAGTTACAGCCTGCCAACCTGAAAAAGACCCGTTTATCCCTATTCTCTGTTTTCTGTCAATTAACCAATCCTCTATCCATGCTACTATATTACCCCCAACCCCATGAGCCATGATCTTGTGTAATAACCTTTTATGTGGCACCTTATCGAATGCCTTTTGGAAATCCAAATATACTACATCTACTGGTTCCCCTTTATCTACCCTGCTAGTTACATCCTCAAAAAACTCTAATAAATTTGTCAAACTCGATTTCCCTTTCATAAAACCATGTTGACTCTGCCTAATCATGTTATGATTTTCTAAGTGACTTGATACCACTTCCTTAACAATGGATTCCAGCATTTTCCCGATGACTGATGTCAGGCCAACTGGCCTGTAGTTCCCTATGTTTTCTCTCCCTACTTTCTTGAATAGCGGTGTTACATTTGCGACCTTCCAATCTGCTGGGATCATTCTAGAATCTAGGGAATTTTGGAAGATCAAAACCAATGCATCCACTATCTCTTCAGCCACCTCTTTTTGAACCCTAGGATATAGGCCGTCAGGTCCAGGGGATTTGTCGGCTTTTAGTCCCATTAGTTTCTCTAGTACTTTTTCTCCACTTATATTAATTACATTAAGTTCTTCACCCTCATTAGAACCTTGGTTCCCCGCCATTTTTGGTCTGCTTTTTGTGTCTTCTACTGTGAAGACAGATACAAAATATTTGTTTGACGTTTCTGCCATTTCCTTCTTCCCCATAATAATTTCACCTGTCTCAGCCTCTAAGGGCCCTCTAAGGACCTTTTGCTACTCTTTTCCTTTTTACATACTTGTAGAAACTCTTACAATCTGCTTTTATATTTCTTGCAATTTTTCTCTCATATTCTATTTTTTCCCTTTTTATCAATTTTTTTGTCAACCTTTGCTGGTTTCTGAAACTCTCCCAATCCTCAGGCTTACTATTATTCTTTGCAACATTATAAGCTTCTTCTTTCAATCTAATGCTATGCTTAACTTCTTCAGTTAGCCACGGTTGGATCACTTTTCCCGTGGAGTTTTTGTTTCTCAATGGAATATATTTTTGTTGAGAATTATGAAATATTTCTTTAAATGCTAGCCACTGTTTATCTACCGCCATACCATTTAATCTATTTTTCAAATCTACCTTAGCCAATTCGCCCCTCATACCTATGTAATTAGCTTTATTTAAGTTTAAGACTCTAGTTTCGGACTTAGGCAAGTCACTTTCAAAATGAATGTGAAATTCTATCATATTATGATCACTCTGCCCAAGAACATGGCAAATGGAATATAATGTGGAGAAATATGAAGTTATCCACTTTGGTAGGAAAAATAGAAAAGCAGAGTATTTTTTAAATGGTGAGAGATTGGGAAATGCTGATGTTCAGAGGGACCTGGGTGTCCTTGTACAAGAGTCACTGAAAGTTAAGATGCAGGTACAGCAAGCAATTAGGAAAGCAAATGGTATGTTGGCCTTTATTACAAGAGGATTTGAGTATAAGAGTAAAGACGTCTTACTCCAATTATATAGGGCCCTGGTGAGACCACACCTGGAGTATTGTGTACAGTTTTGGTCTCCTTACCTAAGGAAGGATATACTTGCCATAGAGGGAGTGCAACGAAGGTTCACCAGACTGGTTCCTGGGATGGGGGGATTGTCCTATGAGGAGAAATTGAGTAGAGAAGGCCTATATTCTCTAGAGTTTAGAAGAATGAAAGGTGATCTCATTGAAACGTACATAATTCTTACGGGACTTGACAGGGTAGATGCAGGGAGGATGTTTCCCCTGGCTGGGGAGTCTAGAACCAGGGGTCACAGTCTCAGAATAAGAAGTCGGCCATTTAGGACTGAGATGAGGAGAAATTTCTTCACTCAGAGGGTGGTGAATCTTTGGAATTCTCTACCCCAGAGGGCTGTGGAGGCTCAGTCGTTGAGTATATTCAAGACAGAGAGCGATAGATTTTTGAATAGTAAGAGAATCAAGGGATATGGGGATAGTGCAGGAAAGTGGAGATGAGGTAGAAGATCAGCCATGATCTTATTGAATGGCGGAGCAGGCTCGATGGGCCAAATGGCCGACTCCTGCTCCTATTTCTTATGTTCTTATGCACTGGGAGTGTTTGATGGGACAGTTTAGAAAGAGCTTTACACTACATCTAAACTGTGCTATATAAAAAGGAAGTGAGTAGCTAAAGTAAACGTTGGACCCCTAGAGGATGAGTCTGGGGAATTAATAATGGGAAACAGGGAAATGGCAGAGACTTTGAACAAATATTTTGTATCGGTCTTCGCGGTAGAAGACACTAAAAGCATCCCAATAATGGATAATCAAGGGGCTATTGGGGTGGGGGGGAACTTAAAACAATCACTATCACTAGAGAGAAAGTACTAGGCAAACTAATGGGACTAAAGGTGGACAAGTCCCCTGAACCCAATGGCCTGCATCCTAGAGTCTTAAAAGAGGTGGCTGCAGAGATAGTGGATGCATTGGTTGTAATCTACCAAAATTCCCTGGATTCTGGAGAGGTCCCAGCGGACTGGAAAACCGCAAATGTAACGCCCGTATTTAAGAAAGGAGGGAGACAGAAAGCAAGCAACTATCGACCAGTTAGCCTAACATCTGTCGTTGGGAAAATGCTGGAGTCCATCATTAAGGAAGTGATAGCAGGACATTTAGAAAATCATAATATAGTCAAGCAGAGTCAGCATGGTTTTATGAAAGGGAAATCATGTTTGACAAATTTGCTGGACTTCTTTGAGGATGTAACGAGCAGGATGGACAAAAGTGAACCAGTGGATGTCGTGTATTTGGATTTCCAGAAGGCATTCGATAAGGTGCCACATAAAAGGTTACTGCACCAGATAAGAGCTCACGGGGTTGGGGGTAATATATTAGCATGGATAGAGGATTGGCTAACTAACAGAAAACAGAGAGTCGGGATAAATGGGTCATTTTCAGGTTGGCAAACTGTAACTAGTGGGTGCCGCAGGGATCAGTGCTGGGGCCTCAACTATTTACAATCTATATTAATGACTTGGATGAAGGGACCAAATTTGTTGACAATACAAAGATAGGTGGGAAAGCAAGTTGTGTGGAGGACGCAAAGAATCTCCAAAGGGATATAGATAGGCTAAGTGAGTGGGCAAAAATCTGGCAGATGGATTTTAATGTGGGAAAATGCGAGGTTATCCACTTTGGTAGGAAGAATAAAAAAGCAAATTATTATTTAAATGGGGAGAGACTACAGAATGCTGTGGTACAGAGGGATCTGGGGGTCCTTGTACATGAAACACAAAAAGTTAACTTGCAGGTACAGCAAGTAATTAGGAAGGCAAATGGTGTGTTGGCCTTTATTGCAAAGGGAAGGGATGGACTACACCTGAACCATGCTGGGAACAGAGTTCTAGCGAATCGATTAACTAGGGAGGTAGATAGGGCTTTAAACTAAATAAGTGGGGGAGGGGGGGTCACAGTGGAGATAAATCTAGAATGCTAAAGAGAAAAGACAAGGAAGCAGTGCAGGAAAGTGATTGGGGTAAGGATAACCAGATTGTGTCAGGAAGGGACAGAGCGTACAAACAAAGGAGTGCACTAACAAATAGGGTCCTGGTAAGAAAAAATGGTAATAAGACAGGGCCATAGTACAAAAAAATGTTAAGATGTCTAAAAATGTTAAAAAGACAAATCTAAAGGCACTGTATCTAAATGCATGAAGCATTCGTAATAAGGTAGACGAATTAACAGCGCAAATAGATGTAAACGGATATGATATAATTGCGATTACGGAGACATGGCTGCAGGGTGACCAAGGCTGGGAGCTGAATATCCAAGGATATTCGATATTTAGGAAGGACAGGCAAAAAGGAAAAGGAGGTGGGCTGGCCTTGTTAGTAAAGGATGAAATCAGAGCAATAGTGAGAAAGGATATTGGCTCAGAAAATCAAGATGTAGAATCAGTCTGAATGGAACTAAGAAGCACCAAAGGGCAGAAAACATTGGTGGGAGTTGTCTATAGGCCTCCAAACAGTAGTGGTAATGTAGGGGACGGCATCAAACAGGAAATTAGAGATGTATCGAACAAGGGTACTACAGTGATCATGGGAGACTTTAATCTACATATAGACCGGCCAAACCAAATTAGCAATGATACTGTGGAGGATGAATTCCTGGAGTGTGTACGAGATGGTTTTTTAGACCAGTACGTTGAGGAGCCAACTAGGGAACAGGCTATCCTAGATTGGGTATTGTGCAATGAGAAGGGGCTAATTAATAATCTTGTTGTGCGGGGTCCTTCAGGGAAGAGTGACCATAACATGATAGAATTCTTCATTAAGATGGAAGGTGAAGAAGTCCAATCCGAAACTAGGGTCCTAAATCTAAACAAAGGAAACTACGAAGGTATGTGGAGTGAGTTGGCTATGATAGATTGGGGAGCTTCATTAAAAGGCATGACGGTGGATAGGCAATGGCTAATATTTAAGGAACGAATGCATGAATTGCAACAGTTATACATTCCTTTCTGGTGCAAAAACACAAAAGGAAAAGCGGCCCAACCATGGCTAACAAAAGAAATTAAGAATGGTATTAGATCCAAAGAGGAGTCATATAAAGTTGCCAGAAAAAGTAGCAAGCCTGAGGATTGGGAGCAGTTTAGAGTTCAGCAAAAAAGGACCAAGAGATTGATTAAGAGGGGAAAAATAGAGTATCAGAGTAAACTTGCAAGGAACATAAAAGCGAACTGTAAAAGCTTCTACAAGTATGTAAAAAGAAAAAGATTAGTGAAGACAAATGTAGGTCCCTTACAGTCAGAAACGGGAGAATTTATAATGGAGAACAAGGAAATGGCAGAGCAATTAAACAAATACTTTGGTTCTGTCTTCACGGAAAATAACTTTCCAGAAATGTGAGGGAACCAAGGATCCAATGAGAAGGAGGAATTAAGGGAAATTAGTATTAGTAAAAAAATAGTGCTGGAGAAATTAATGGGACTGAAAGCTGATAAATTCCCAGGGCCTGATAATCTGCATCCCAGAATACTGAAAGAGGTTGCCATGGAAATAGTGGATGCATTGGTTGTCATCTTCCAAAATTCTATAGATTCTGGAACAGTTCCTGCAGATTGGAGGGTGGCAAATGTAATCCCACTATTTAAAAAAGGAGGGAGAGAGAAAACCGGGAACTACAGACCGGTTAGCCTAACATCAGTAATAGGGAAATGCTAGAGTCTATTTTGTTTTATTCGTTTATGGGATCAGGGCGTCGCTGGCAATGCCAGCATTTATTGCCCATCCCTAGTTGCCCATGAGAAGGTGGTGGTGAGCCACCTTCTTGAACCGCTGCAGTCCATGTGGTGAAGGTACTCCCACAGTGCTATTAGGGAGGGAGTTCCAGGATTTTGACCCAGCGACGATGAAGGATCGCCGATATACTTCTAAGTCAGGATGGTGTGTGACTTGGAGGGGAACTTGGAGGTGGTGGTGTTCCCATGCGCCTGCTGCCCTTATCATTCTAAGTGGAAGAGGTCGCGGGTTTGGAAGGTGCTGCCGCAGACGCCTTGGCGAGTTGCTACAGTGCATCTCGCAGATGGTACACACTGCAGCCACGGTGCGCCGGTGGTGGAGAGAGTGAATGTTTATTATAAATGATGTGATAATAGGACACTTAGAAAATAACAATGGGATTAGACAGTGTTAACATGGATTTATGAAAGGGAAATCATGTTCATAGAATCATAGAATCATAGAAAGTTACAGCACGGAAGGAGGCCATTTCGGCCCATCGTGTCCGCGCCGGCCAACAAAGAGCTATCCAGCCTAATCCCACTTCCCAGCTCTTGGTCCGTAGCCCTGCAGGTTAGAGTATCCCAAGTGCACATCCAAGTACTTTTTAAATGTGGTTAGGGTTCCTGCCTCTACCACCCTTTCAGGCAGTGAGTTCCAGAACCCCACAACCCTCTGGGTGAAGAAATTTCAACTCAAATCCCCTCTAAACCTTCCACCAATTACTTTAAATCTGTGCCCCCTGGTTTTTGACCCCTCTGCTAAGGGAAATAGGTCCTTTCTATCCACTTTATCTATGCCCTCATAATTTTATACACCTCAATAAGGTCTCCCCTCAGCCTCCTCTGTTCTAAGGAAAACAGACCCAGCCTATCCAGTCTTTCCTCATAGCTAAGATTCTCTACTCCCGGCAACATCCTTGTAAATCTCCTCTGTACCCTCTCTAGTGCAATCACATCTTTCCTGTAATGTGGTGACCAGAACTGCACGCAGTACTCTAGCTGAGGCCTAACTAGTGTTTTATACAGTTGAAGCATAACCCCCCTGCTCTTGTATTCTATGCCACGGCTAATAAAGGCAAGCATTCCGTATGCCTTCTTAACCACCTTATCTACTTGGCCTGCTACCTTCAGGGATCTGTGGACATGCACTCCAAGGTCCCTTTGTTCCTCTACACTACTCAGTGTCCTACCATTTAATGTGTATTCCCTTTCCTTGTTAGCCCTCCCTAAATGTATTACCTCACACTTCTCCGGATTGAATTGCATTTTCCACTGTTCTGCTCACCTGACCAATTTATTGATATCTTCCTTCAGTCTACAGCTTCCTTGTTTGACAAACCTACTACCTACTGGAGTTTTTTGAGGATGTAACTGGTAGAATAGATAATGGAGAACCAGTGGATGTGGTGTATTTGGATTTTCAGAAGGCCTTTGATAAAGTCCCACATAAGAGGTTAGTGTGCAAAATTAAAGCACATGGGATTGGAGGTAATATACTGGCATGGATTGAAAATTGGTTAACAGACAGGAAACAGAGAGTAGGAATAAATGGGTCTTTTTCAGGGTGGCAGGCGGTGACTAGTGGGGTACCGCAGGGATCAGTGCTTGGGCCCCAGCTATTCACAATATATATCAATGATTTGGATGAGGGAACCAAATGTAATATTTCCAAGTTTGCTGACGACACGAAACTAGGTGGGATTGTGAGTTGTGAGGAGGATGCAAAGAGGCTTTAGACAAGTTGAGCGAGTGGGCAAATACATGGCAGATGCAGTATAACGTGGATAAATGTGAAGTTATCCACTTCGGTAGGAAAAACAAAAAGGCAGAGTATTATTTAAATGGTGATAGATTGGGAAATGTTGATGTACAAAGGGACCTGGGTGTCCTTGTACACCAGTCACTGAAAGCAAACATGCAGGTACAGCAAGCAGTTAGGAAGGCAAATGGTATGTTGGCCTTCATTGCAAGAGGATTTGAGTACAGGAGCAAGGATGTCTTACTACAGTTATACAGGGCCTTGATGAGACCACACCTGGAGTAATGTGTGCAGTTTTGGTCTCCTTACCGAAGAAAGGATATACTTGCCATAGAGGGAGTGCAGCGAAGGTACACCAGGCTGATTCCTGGGATGGCAGGACTGTCGTATGAGGAGAGATTGGGTTGACTAGGCCTGTATTCACTAGAGTTTAGAAGAATGAGAGGGGAACTCATTGAAACGTATAAAATTCTGACAGGGCTAGACAGACTGGATGCAGGGAGGATGTTTCCCCTGGCTGGGGGGTCTAGAACGAGAGGTCACAGTCTCAGGATACAGGGTAGGACATTTAGGACTGAGATGAGGAGAAATTTCTTCACTCAGAGGGTGGTGAACCTGTGGAATTCTCTACCACAGAAGGCTGTGGAGGCCAAGTCACAGAGTATATTTAAGAAGGAGATAGATAGATTTCTAGACACAAAAGGCATCAAGGGGTATGGGGAGAGAGGGGGAATATGGTATTGAGATAGAGGATCAGCCATGATCATATTGAATGGCGGAGCAGGCTCGAAGGGCCGAATGGCCTACTCCTGCTCCTATGTTTCTATGTTTCTATGTATCTAACCCATGCTGTATCCACCCTGGGAGTGTTTGATGGGACAGTGTAGAGGGAGCTTTACTCTGTATCTAACCCATGCTGTACCTGCCCTGGGAGTGTTTGATGGGACAGTGTAGAGGGAGCTTTACTCTGTGTCTAACCCGTGCTGTATCCACCCTGGGAGTGTTTGATGGGACAGTGCAGAGGGAGCTTTACTCTGTATCTAACCTGTGCTGTACCTGCCCTGGGAGTGTTTGATGGGACAGTGTAGAGGGAGCTTTACTCTGTATCTAACCCGTGCTGTACCTGCCCTGGGAGTGTTTGATGGGACAGTGTAGAAGGAGATTTACTCTGTATCTAACCCATGCTGTACCTGCCCTGAGAGTGTTTGATGGGACAGTGTAATGGGAGCTTTACTCCGTATCTAACCCGTGCTGTACCTGCCCTGGGAGTGATTGATGGGCCAGTGTAGAGGGAGCTTTATTCCGTATCTAACCCCTGCTGTACCTGCCATTAGACTGGTTGATGGGACCGCACAGAGGGAGCTTTATCTGTATCTAACCCGTGCTCTACCTGCCCTGGGAATATTTGATGGGGCAGCTTGGTGGGAGCTTTAGTCTGTATCTAACCCGTGCTGCACCTGCCTAGAAGTGTTTGATGGGACAGTGTAGAGGGAGCTTTACTCTGTATCTATCCTGTGCGATATCTGCCCCGGGTACGTTTGATGAGACAGTGCAGAGGGAGCTTTACTCTGTATCTAACCCGTGCTGTACCTGCCCTGCGAGGGTTTGATGGGACAGTGTAGAGGGAGCTTTACTCTTTAGCTAACCCGCGCTATACCTGCCCTGGGAGTGTTTGATGGGACAGTATAGAGGGAGCTTTATTCTGTATCTCACCTGTGCTCTACCTGCCCTGGATGTGTTTGATGGGACAGTGTAGAGGGAGCTTTTCTCTGTATCGAACCCGTGCTGTACCTGCCCTGTGTGTTTGATGGGACAGTGTAGAGCAAGCTTTACTCTGTATCTAACCCATGCTGTACCTGCCCTGGGTGTGTTTGACGGGACAGTGTAGAGGGAGCTTTACTCTGTACCTAACCCTTACTGTACCTGCCCTGGGAGTGTTTGATGGGACAGTGTAGAGGGATCTTTACTCTGTATCGAACCCGTGCTGTACCTGCCCTGGGAGTGTTTGACGGGACCGTGTAGAGGGTGCTTTATCTGTTTCTTACCCGTGCTCTACCTGCCCTGGGAGTGTTTGATGGGACAGTGTGGAGGGAGCTTTAGTCTGTATCTAATGCGTGCTGTATCTGTGCTCATCTAAATGCTTCTTGAATGTTGTGAGGGTTCCTGCCTCTACCACCCTTTCAGGCAGTGAGTTCCAGATTCCAACCACCCTCTGGGTGAAAAAGTTTTTCCTCAAATCCCCTCTAAACCTCCTGCCCCTTACCTTGAAACTATGCCCCCTGGTTATTGACCCCTCTACTAAGGGGAAAAGTTCCTTTCTATCTACCCTATCTATGCCCCTCATAATTTTGTACACCTCAATCAGGTCCCCCCTCAGCCTTCTCTGCTCTAAGGAAAACAACCCCAGCCTGTCCAGTCTCTCTTCATATTTGAAACACTGCAGCCCAGGTAATATCCTGGTGAATCTCCTCTTCACCCTCTCCAATGTAATCACATCCCTCCTATACTGTGCCGACCAGAACTGCACACAGTATTCCAGCTGTGGCCTAACTAGCGTTTTGTACAGCTCCATCATAACCTCCCTGCTCTTATATTCTATGCCTCGGCTAATGAAGGCAAGTATCCCATATGCCTTTTTAACCACCTTATCTACCTGTCCTGCTGCCTTCAGGGATCTATGTACATGCACACCAAGGTCCCTCTGATCCTCTGTCCTTCCTAGGGTCCTACCATTCATTGTGTATTCCCTTGCCTTGTTAGTCCTCCCAAAATGCATCACCTCACACTTTTCAGGGTTAAATTCCATTTGCCACTGTTCTGCCCATCTGACCAATCCATCTATATCGTCCTGTAGCCTGAGGCTTCCCTCCTCGCTATTTACCACTCCACCAATTTTCGTGTCATCTGCGAACTTACTGATCATACCTCCTACATTCATATCTAAATCATTAATGTACACTACAAACAGCAAAGGACCTAACACTGATCCCTGCGGTACACCACTGGACACAGGCTTCCAGTCACAAAAACAACCTTCGACCATCACCCTCTGCCTCCTGCCCCTAAGCCAATTTTGGATCCAATGTGCCAAATTGCCCTGGATCCCATGGGCTCTTACCTTCTTGACCAGTCTCCCATGTGGGACTTTGTCAAAAGCCTTACTGAAGTCCATGTGGACCACATCAACTGCACTACCCTCATCCACACACCTCGTCACCCCCTCCAAAAATTCAATCAAACTGGTCAGACATGATCTCCCCCTGACAAAGCCATGCTGACTATTCTTGATTAATCCTTGCCTCTCCAAGTGGAGACTAATTCTGTCCCTCAGAATTTTTTCCAATAATTTCGCTACCACTGATGTTAGGCTCACTGGCCTGTAATTCCCTGGTTTATCCCTACTACCCTTCTTGAATAATGGTACTACGTTATCTGTTCTCCAGTCATCTGGCACCTCCCCTGTGGCCAGAGAGGTTCTGAAAATTTGTGTCAGAGCCCCTGCAATCTCCTTCCTTGCCTCACACAGCAGCTTGGGATACATCTCATCTGGGCCTGGGGATTTATCCACTTGTAAGCCCGCTAAAACCGCTAGTACCTCCTCCTTCCCAATACTAATTTGTTCAAGTATATCACAATCCCCCTGCCTGATTTCTATGCCTAAATTGTCCTTCTCCATAGTGAACACAGATGCAAAATATTCATTTAAAACCCCCACCTGCATCTTCTGGCTCTACACACAGATTGCCACTTTGGTCCCTAATGGGCCCTACTCTTTCCCTGGTTATCCTCTTGCCCTTAATATACTTATAAAACACCTTGAGATTTTCCTTTATTTTGCCCGCCAGTGTTATTTCATGTCCCCTCTTCGCTCTCCTAATTTCTTTTTTAAGTACCCCCTGCACTTTCTATACTCCTCTAGGGCTTCCACTGTTTTTAGTCCTTTGTATCTGCCAAAAGCCTCCCTATTTTTCCTAATCCATTCTCGTATATCCCTTGACATCCAGGGTTCCCTGTGCTTGTTGGTCCCACCCTTGTCCTTTACGGGAACATGTTGCCGTTGTACTCTCTCTATTTCCTTTTTGAAAGACTCCCACTGCTTTGATGTGGATTTTCCTACAAGTAGCTGATCCCTGTCCACTTTGGCCAGATCCTGCCTTATCATATTAAAATCGGCCATCCCCCAATTTAGAACCTTTATTTCCGGTCCATCTTTGTCCTTTTTCATGACTACCTTAAATCTTACCGAATTATGGTCACTGTCACCAAAATGCTCTCCTATTAACACTTCTACCACTTGCCTGACTACATTCCCTAGAATTAGGTCCAGTACCGCCTCCTCTCTTGTAGGGCTTTCTACATGCTGGCTCAAAAAGCTCTCCTGGATGCACTTTAAGAATTCCGCACCTTGTAAGCCTTTCACACTCTGACTATCCCAGTTAATATTGGGGAAGTTGAAATCCCCTACTATTATTACCCTATTATTGCTACACTTCTCTGAGATTTGCCTACATATCTGTTCCTCTATCTCCCCCTGACTGTTTGGGGGCCTATAGTACACTCCCAGCAAAGTGCTTGCCCCCTTTTTGTTTTTAAGTTCTACCCATATGGCCTCATTAGAGGAACCTGCTAAGATATCATCCCTCCTTACAGCAGTAATTGACTCCTTGATTAATACTGCAACACCCCCTCCTCTTTTACATCCAGCTCTGTCTCGCCTGAAGATTCTATACCCCGGAATATTGAGCTGCCAGTCCTGCCCCTCCCTCAACCATGTCTCTGTGATAGCAACGATATCATACTCCCATGTGTTCATCAACACCTTCAATTCATCTGCCTTACTCACAAGACTCCTTGCATTAAAATAAATGCCATTCAGCCTTGCCATACTTCCTTGTGCCATTACATATTTGCTCTGCCTTCCAGGCTGACTTGTTTTTTCCTCTATATTTGGCTGTGCATCACCCCCTACTATCACTCCACTCCATCCCCCTGCCAAGTTAATTTAAACTCCCCCCAACAGTACTAGCAAACCTCCCTGCAAGGATGTTGGTCCCATTCCGGTTCAGGTGCAACCCGTCCGACTTGTACAGGTCCCACCTTCCCCAGAAGCAAACCCAGTGATCCAGGAAACTAAAGCCCTTCCTCCTGCACCAACTCTTTAGCCACGCATTCATCTACTCTATCCTCCTATTCCTATAATCACTAGCATGTGGCACCGGGAGTAATCCAGAGATTACAACCTTTGAGGTCCTGCTTTTTAATCTGCTACCTAGCTCCCTAAATTCTTGTTGCAGGACCTCATCCCTCTTTCTACCTATGACGTTGGTACCAATGTGAACCACGACCTCTGACTGTTCGCCCTCCCCCTTCAGAATGCCCTGCAGCCGTTCAGTGACATCCTTGACCCTGGCACCAGGGAGGCAACATACCATCCTGGAGTCATGTCTGCGGCCATAGAAACGTCTATCTGTTCCCCTTACTATAGAATCCCCTATCACTATTGTTCTCCCACTCTTTTTCCTCCCCTCCTGTGCAGCTGAGCCACTCGTAGTGCCACGGACTTGGCTCTTGCTGCATTCCCCTGTGAAACCATCTCCCCCAGCAGTATCCAAAACGGAAAATCTGTTGGAGAGGGAGATGGACCCAGGGGACTCCTGCACTACCTTCCTAGTTCTTTTACTCTGTCTGGTGGTCACCCATTCCCTGTCTGCCTGTGCACTCTTTTCCTGTGGTGTGACCACCTCGTTAAACGTGCTATCCATGAAGATCTCAGCTTCGCGGATGCTCCACAGTGACTCCAGCTGCAGCTCCAGCTCCGAAACGCGGATTTCGAGTAGCTGCAGCTGGAGACACTTCCTGCACATGTGTTCGCCCTGGACACTGAAAGTGTCCCTGACTTCCCACATAGCACAGGAGGAGCACTCTATGCTGCCGAGCTACCCTGCCATGCCCTACCCTTAATTTACTCCCTTTACTTCCTTTAAATTAAAGAATATTAAAGACACTAGGGACCTTACTTCCCTTTAAACACTACTTACTCTAAACTAGAGACCTTACTTTTACTTCAACGACTGGACTGTAGAAATACTGTCCTGGGAGTGTTTGTTGGGATGTTTTTAGAGGGTGCGTAACTCTGTCTCTAGCTAGGAGTGTTTGATGGGACAGTGTAGAGCAAACTTTGCTCCGTATCTAACCCGTGCTGTATCTGCCCTTAGAGTGATTGATGGGACAGCATAGATGGAGCATTAATCTGTATCTAACCCGTGCTGTACCTGCCCTCGGAGTGTTTGATGGGACAGTGTAGAGGGAGCTTTACTCTGTATCTAACTCGTGCTGTACCTGCCCGGGGAACGTTTGATTGGAGAGTGCAGAGGGAGCTTTACTCTGTATCTAACCCATGCGGTACCTGCCCTGGGAGTGTTTGATGGGACAGTTTAGAGGGAGCTTTACTCTGTATCTAATCCATGCTGTACCTGCCCTCGGTCTGTTTGATGGGACAGTGCAGTGGGAGCTTTACTCTGTATCTAACCCATGTTGTACCTGCCCTGGGAGTGTTTGACGGGACTGTGTAGAGGGAGCTTTACTCTGTATCTAACCCATGCTGTTACCTGCCCTGGGAGTGTTTGATGGGGCAGTGTAGAGGGAGCTTTACTCTGTATCTAACCCGTGCTGTACCTGCCCTGGGAGTATTTGATGGGACATTGTAGAGGGAGCTTTACTCTGTATCTAACCCGTGCTGTACCTGCCCTGGGAGTATTTGATGGGACATTGTAGAGGGAGCTTTACTCCGTATCTAAACCGTTTGATGTGACTGTTTAGAGGGAGCATTAATCTGTATCTAACCTGAGCTGTACCCACTCTGGGAGTGTTTGATGGAACAGTGTAGATGGAGATTTATCTGTATCTAACCCGTGCTGTACCTGCCCTGGGAGTGTTTGACGGGACAGTTGAGAGGGAGCTTTATTTGTTGAACATTTATATTGTTGGGGTCAGATTGTGATATGTTAAGTCTCAGCCCGGAGTGTGTGATGTGAATCTGAGGCACTGACATGAGGTGTATATTTTTCTATTAGGTTTGACCTCCCTGCCAGTGCCTTCCTCCGGTGTAGTGTGGGAGAGTCTTTTGTTTGACGGGCTGTGCCTGGGTTAGGAAGGGTTAATCCAGCATCTCCTGTCTCGATGCTCTGCTCCCGAGCCTGTCTCTCCCTCCCTCTCTGTGCTGTGGGTGATTGATTGAAAAGTTCATTACAAAGCGCCTGTAAATGGCCATTTAATGTGGGCCATCACTGAACCGCCAGCAACCAGTTACCCTCAGCAAGATAAATTGTTTTTTTCTCTCTCTCAGACTCATTAAATGCCCAACAAGAGCGGAATAAAATGAGAGCGAGTGGGAAATGGATCAAACATCGCGCCTGACTCCGAGCAGCTCTGTGCTTGGCCCAGAAACTGCAGCCTGGACTGGGCAAGATCTGAACATTTGTTTCAGGGTCACCGTCTTCTGGTCAAATTGAATATTGACAGCGAACCACCCGGTGCCCTTCACCCTCACCCTTCACCTTCACCCTCTTTACCCCCACCCAGTGAGAGTACACAGTTAACATTACAGTCACTCAATTCTGTCTAATTTATTGGTTATTCCGACTGGTTCAACATTGAACCTCCTCTCAGTCCATGTATTAGAAACAGCTTGGGCAGATGATTCACTCACTAAGCCTGTCTTCCTCTCTTTGTCTGTCAGTCTTTCTATCGCTCCATCTTATGCGAGTGCTCGGTGCAAACAATTGAAAAACCAAGAGAACGTTGAACAACACGGAGCCAAAACAGGAGAATACAAATTAGAGATCGCGATCAAACTGTACTGGGCTCTGCTCAGACCCACCTTGAGCACCGTGTCCAGTTCTGGTCAGACCCACCTTGAGCACTGTGTCCAGTTCTGCTCAGACCCACCTTGAGCACCGTGTCCAGTTCTGGTCAGACCCACCTTGAGCACTGTGTCCAGTTCTGCTCAGACCCACCTTGAGCACTGTGTCCAGTTCTGGTCAGACCCACCTCGAGCACCGTGTCCAGTTCTGGTCAGACCCACCTCGAGCACCGTGTCCAGTTCTGGTCAGACCCACCTTGAGCACCGTGTCCAGTTCTGCTCAGACCCACCTTGAGCACTGTGTCCAGTTCTGGTCAGACCCACCTTGAACATTGTGTCCAGTTCTGGTCAGACCCACCTTGAGCACTGTGTCCAGTTCTAGTCAGACCCACCTTGAGCACTGTATCCAGTTCAGGTCAGACCCACCTTGAACACTGTGTCCAGTTCTGGTCAGACCCACCTTGAGCACTGTGTCCAGTTCTGGTCAGACCCACCTTGAGCACTGTGTCCAGTTCTAGTCTGAGACACAAGGGAGATGTTTAAGCGCTGGAGGTGGAGCAGAGAGGAGCCAAGAGACTGATCCCCAGGGTCAGGGTGTGAGTTATGGGGAGAGACAGGAGAGAACTGGGCTATTCAACCTGGAAAGGAGGCGTCTGGGAGGTGATCCAAGAGAGGGGCATGAGATTATTAAGGGAATAGAAGAAGGTAAATCTGGAATATTACTTTAAACATCGAAAGTGGGACAAGGGGACCAAGTTTTAAACCAGTAAAAGCTAACATTTGGACTGATATCAGGAAATTCCATCAGACACAGAGAGTGACTGTCTGTGTGGAGTTTGCACATTCTCCCCGTGTCTGCGTGGGTTTCCTCCGGGTGCTCCGGTTTCCTCCCACAGTCCAAAAATGTGCGGGTTAGGTTGATTTGGCTATGATAAATTGACCCTTAGTGTTAGGGGGAATTAAATACGTGGGGTTACGGGGGTAGGGTGGGATATGTGTACTGTGGGGATTAAAGCAGGGACAGGGTACTGGATTTGGATGATCAACCATGATCGTATTGAATGGCGGAGCAGGCTCGATGGGCCGAATGGCCTACTCCTGCTCCTAGATTCTATGTTTCTATGTTTCTATGTGATCAAGGTGTGAAATAAACTAGCAGATAGAGGAGGCGAGGGGAAACCCTGGAATCATTTAAGAAACAATCGGATGTTTCAGAGAAGGAGGGGACAGGAACTCTCTGATCGGATGAATTGAGATAGACCGAATGGCCTTGCTCCATCTTAACTATGCTGTGATCTGTCCACCTGTCTGTTTAATTTCCGTGCCTCTCTCATATTACACACACCAGTGGAACTCTCTTGGTGTAAGTGGGATGATGTTTGGAAGGAGCAGAGTGTTTCATCACGTGACCCACGTTGCATTATTCTGCAGCTAAGATGGAGCTCTCTTCCTTTAACATCACACCGCCTAATTTGTTGTTCTGTGAACAAGACTCCGATTAACCAGTTTAGTTATTTGCAGGTTAGCAAAATACTGGTAAGTTTCAGGCTCGAACTCGGAAACAAATGAGTATTTTATGACTGTTTAGTATCTGTAACAAAGTGTGATGATTTTGCAGGCTAACATACCATTTTTAATATATCGATATAGACACACGAGTTTGAGAGGCGTTTGTCACACTTTAGATGTCACATGTGCACATTTCTGAATCTAGAATAAAAGAAACCAGTCTGACACTAATCATGCTCGCTGACCGACACTGGCTCCCAGTCCAGTAACGCCTCGATTTTTAAATTCTCATTCTTGTGTTCAAATCCCTCCATGGCCTCACCCCTCCCTATCTCTGTAATCTCCTCCAGCCTCACAACCTTCCGAGATCTCCGCGCTCCTCCAATTTTGGCCTCTTGAGCATCCCTGATTTTAATCGCTCCCCCATTGGTGGCCGTGTCTTCAGCTGCCTGAGCCCCGAGCTCTGGAATTCTCTCCGCCACTCCACCTCTCCGCCTCTCTCCTCCTTTAAGACGCTCCTTAAAACCTACCTCACCTGTCCTAATATCTCCTTTTGTGTCTCGGTGTCAAATTTTGTTTTATAACACTCCTGTGAAGCGCCTTGGGACATTTTACTACATTAAAGGCGGTATATAAATACAAGTCGGGTTATTACCGCTCTGTCTTTCAGCTCCCACTCCCCAGACGTTCGCCAAGTCGCTGAACTCCACGGAGAGGGTCAAACTTACAGTTAATACCTTCAATGCACTTTTCATCTCTGTCCTCCTGGGACAGTGCGATCCACATTCTTGCAACGCATTGTGTGCAGGTTCTTGGTAAGATAAAAAGCGCAGGTGCAGGGTAAAGGGAGTGGGTGCTGGGTAAAGAGAGTGGGTGCTGGGTAAAGAGAGTGGGTGCTGGGTAAAGAGAGTGGGTGCTGGGTAAAGAGAGTGGGTGCTGGGTAAAGAGAGTGGGTGCTGGGTAAGGGGAGCGGGTGCACGGTAAGGGGAGTGGGTGCAGGGTAAGGGGAGTGGGTGCACGGAAAGGGGAGTGGGTGCACGGTAAGGGGAGTGGGTGCACGGTAAGGGGAGTGGGTGCTGGGTAAGGGGAGTGGGTGCACGGTAAGGGGAGTGGGTGCAGGGTAAGGGGAGTGGGTGCACGGTAAGGGGATCGGGTGCAGGGTAAGGGGAGCGGGTGCACGGTAAGGGGAGCGGGTGCTGGGTAAGGGGAGTGGGTGCAGGGTAAGGGGAGTGGGTGCTGGGTAAGGGGAGTGGGTGCAGGGTAAGGGGAGTGGGTGCTGGGTAAGGGGAGCGGGTGCAGGGTAAGGGGAGCGGGTGCAGGGTAAGGGGAGCGGGTGCAGGGTAAGGGGAGCGGGTGCAGGGTAAGGGGAGCGGGTGCAGGGTAAGGGGAGCGGGTGCAGGGTAAGGGGAGCGGGTGCAGGGTAAGGGGAGCGGGTGCAGGGTAAGGGGAGTGGGTGCAGGGTAAGGGGAGTGGGTGCACGGTAAGGGGAGTGGGTGCTGGGTAAGGGGAGTGGGTGCAGGGTAAGGGGAGTGGGTGCACGGTAAGGGGAGTGGGTGCAGGGTAAGGGGAGTGGGTGCTGGGTAAGGGGAGTGGGTGCTGGGTAAGGGGAGTGGGTGCAGGGTAAGGGGAGTGGGTGCAGGGTAAGGGGAGTGGGTGCACGGTAAGGGGAGTGGGTGCAGGGTAAGGGGAGTGGGTGCAGGGTAAGGGGGCTCTGCTTCAAGCTGGTGAGAGGGAAATTTGGAAGAGAAATAATTTCTTCACGTTATAAGTGATCGACACTTGGCACAGGTTCAGGTGGTAGAGTGAATTTGAGGGCCTTCACTTCATTCAGGGTACAGTGCGTGTACTCCGGCGGAGCCGAGCTATTCCAGCCCAGCTAATGGGACAAAACTGCCTCAGCTTGATTTATTGGCATCGTTTATTGTGTGTCAGCTGTGGCTCAGTGGGTAGCACTGTCACCTTTGAAGGTGGTGGGTTCAAGTCCCACTCC
The DNA here is from genome assembly GCA_030390025.1 of Squalus acanthias. Classification (NCBI taxonomy): domain Eukaryota; kingdom Metazoa; phylum Chordata; class Chondrichthyes; order Squaliformes; family Squalidae; genus Squalus; species Squalus acanthias. The sequence continues at coordinate 1,091,022 of JASTWF010000082.1, forward strand.
AGACACTTGAAAATCTCGGCTTACATTCCTGTGCAGTACTGAGGGAGCGCCGCACGGTCGGAGGGGCAGTACTGAGGGAGTGCCGCACTGTCGGAGGGGCAGTACTGAGGGAGCGCCGCACTGTCGGAGGGGCAGTACTGAGGGAGGGGCAGTACTGAGGGAGCGCCGCACTGTCGGAGGGGCAGTACTGAGGGAGCGCCGCACTGTCGGAGGGGCAGTACTGAGGGAGGGGCAGTACTGAGGGAGCGCCGCACTGTCGGAGGGGCAGTACTGAGGGAGGGCAGCACTGAGGGAGCGCCGCACTGTCAGAGGGGCAGTACTGAGGGAGGGCAGCTCTGAGGGAGCGACGCACTGTCGGAGGTGCCGTCTTTCAGATGAGACATTAAACTGAAGCCCTGTCTGCCCTCTTAGGTGAACGTAAAAGATCCCATGGCACTGTTTCAAAGAAGAGCAGGGGGGTGCTCCCTGGTGCCCTGGGCAATATTTATCCCTGAATCAACATCACTAAAAAAAACAGATAATCTGGTCATTATCACATTGCTGATTGTGGGATCTTGCTGTGCACAAATTGGCTCTTGCGTTTCCCACATTACGACAGTGACCACACTTCAAAAAGTGCTTCATTGGCTGTACAATGCTTTGGGATGCCTAGTGGTCATGAAAGGCGCTATAGAAATGCAAGTCTTTCTTTCTATCTGTCCTTTTCTCTATTTCTCTGTCTCATATCACATTATTTTCCCACACTCTCATTCTTTCTGTCTGCCCATTTCTCTCTGCTCTTTGTTTAATTCCTCACTCTCTGTCCTCTATTTACATATTTTATTCCACACAGGACATAGAAAGGCTAGCAGAATGGGCAGACAAGTGGCAGATGGAAATTAATACAGAGAAGTGTGAGGTGATGCATCTTGGCAGAAGGAACAGGGAGAGGCAATATACACTTAATGGCACAGTTTTAAAGAGTGTGCAGGGATAGAGGGACCTTGGAGTTAATGTGCATAGGTCCCTGAAGGTGGCAGGACAAACTGAGAGAGTGGTTAGCAAAGCATATGGGATCTTGGGTTTCATAAATAGAGGTATTGAGTACAAAAGTAGAGAAGTTATGCTGAACCTTTATAAAGTGCTGGTTAGGCCACAACTGGAGTATTGCGTCCAGTTCTGGTCACCACACTTTAGGAAGGATGTGATGGCCCTCGAGAGGGTGCAGAGGGGATTTACCAGAATGGTTCCGGGGATGGGGGATCTTAGCTACAAGGACAGGTTGGAGAAGCTGGATTGTTTTCATTAGAGCAAAGGAGGTTGAGGGGTGATTTGATAGAGGTGTACAAGATTATGACGGGTTTGGATAGGCTAGACGGGGAAAGGCTGTTCCCACTAGTTGATGGTACAAGGACTAGGGGACACAGATTTAAGGTTTTGGGCAAGAGATACAGGGGGGATGTGAGGAAAAACTTTTTTACGCAGCGAGTGGTGAGGACCTGGAACTCGCTGCCGACGGAAGTGGTGGAAGCGGAGACACTCAATGTTTTCAAGGGGAGACTTGATAGGCACTTGAGGGAAATAAACTTGCAGGGCTACGGGGATAGAGCGGGGGAATGGGACTGACTGGATTGCTCTACAGAGAGCTGGCACGGACTAGATGGGCCGAATGGCCTCCTTCTGTGCCTTCTCTGTCTGTGTTGTTCTCCATCTCCTTGACTGTGTTCATTACTGTCTCTCTCTCTCTCTCACTCTCTCCCCCTCACTCCATCTCTCTCTCTGTTCAGCACTGTCTCTCTCTCACTATCTCCCCTTCACTCCATCTCTCTCTCTCTCTGTGCAGCACTGTCTCTCTCTCACTATCTCCCCCTCACTCCATCTCTCTCTCTCTCTGTTCAGCACTGTCTCTCTCACTCTCTCCCCCTCACTCCATCTCTCTCTCTCTCTGTTCAGCACTGTCTCTCTCTCTCTCTCTCACTCTGTCCCCTTCACTCCATCTCTCTCTCTCTCTGTTCAGCACTGTCTCTCTCTCACTCTCTCCCCCTCACTCCATCTCTCTCTCTCTCTGTTCAGCACTGTCTCTCTCTCACTCTCTCCCCCTCACTCCATCTCTCTCTCTCTCTGTTCAGCACTGTCTCACTCTGTCCCTCTCTCTCTCTCTCTCTGTTCAATACTGTCTCTCTCTCTCCCTCACCCTGTCTCCATACCGTGTCTTGCTGTAACTCAGCGACACTCGAAACTTCCATTCATTACGGTTCACTCCGCCTATCGATAATATTTGGGGTATTTTAAAGTCAGGGACCAATTTCTAAATCAAACTGAGCTTCGGGGCAGAGAAGCGCACAACCAGCGACCCTCCCCCTGCCCGGAACTTCAGCTTGTAAAGTGAATTGTTTCAGAGTCTGTCTTTTAAATGACCCTGAAAGCAGGCGACTGCGACAGTTCTCAGTATACATAGAAAATATTAATTTATTGAAATCACGAAAATGTACAGATATTACATCCAGTGGACGGGTCTGCTATTTACACACACTCCCCCAGGAGTACCGGGGGCTTTAAATAAATAAATCCAGGGTCCAGTGCAGCCAAGAGTCGGGACCCCACTCACTCACATCACCGAGAAACATCTGTACAACAGGCCGGGAGCTGGGACCCTGATCCGGGAGAGGCCGGTAACAAGGAGCCGGGCTCCAGCCTCACTGCCCGTTCCTCCGGCCAGTGCCCAGGCTCCTGACCGCTCCCCTCTCTGGGTCACTCTTCCCCCGGGATCCTGCTTCAGCCCATCCCACATTCCCAGTGGCTCCAGTCTGCGCTCCCCCAGGAGGTCGCTTCCACTTTGCTGAGAGTTTTACATTGAATTCCTCTGGACTCGTCCCAGAGCGAGAACCGGACTGAATACCGGCGGTTGGAGTCCCGGGGGGTCTGACAGTCCTGGGGAGGGGGAGGGGGGGGGGGGGTCTGACAGTCCTGGGGAGGGGGAGGGGGGGTCTGACAGTCCTGGGGAGGGGGAGGGGGGGGTCTGACAGTCCTGGGGAGGGGGAGGGGGGTCTGACAGTCCTGGGGAGGGGGAGGGAGGGGGGTCTGACAGTCCTGGGGAGGGGGAGGGGGGGTCTGACAGTCCTGGGGAGGGGGAGGGGGGGTCTGACAGTCCTGGGGAGGGGGAGGGGGGGTCTGACAGTCCTGGGGAGGGGGATGGGGGGGGGTCTGACAGTCCTGGGGAGGGGGATGGGGGGGGGTCTGACAGTCCTGGGGAGGGGGAGGGGGGGTCTGACAGTCCTGGGGAGGGGGGGGGGGTCTGACAGTCCTGGGGAGGGGGAGGGGGGGGGTCTGACAGTCCTGGGGAGGGGGGGAGGGGGGGGTCTGACAGTCCTGGGGAGGGGGGGGGGGGGTCTGACAGTCCTGGGGAGGGGGAGGGGGGTCTGACAGTCCTGGGGAGGGGGAGGGGGGGGGGGGGTCTGACAGTCCTGGGGAGGGGGAGGGGGGGGGGTCTGACAGTCCTGGGGAGGGGGGGGGGGTCTGACAGTCCTGGGGAGGGGGGAGGGGGGGTCTGACAGTCCTGGGGAGGGGGGAGGGGGGGTCTGACAGTCCTGGGGAGGGGGGAGGGGGGGTCTGACAGTCCTGGGGAGGGGGAGGGGGGTCTGACAGTCCTGGGGAGGGGGAGGGGGGGTCTGACAGTCCTGGGGAGGAGGGTCTGACAGTCCTGGGGAGGGGGGAGGGGGGGTCTGACAGTCCTGGGGAGGGGGAGGGGGGGGGTCTGACAGTCCTGGGGAGGGGGAGGGGGGGGGGGTCTGACAGTCCTGGGGAGGGTGAGGGGCCTGACAGTCCCGGGGGCTTAATAGGTTTGGTCAATCTCAGGTTCTGCCCAACTCCTTAGAACTCCTTCCAAAAACATTCTGAATTATTCAAAATGATGAGGGGATTTGATGGAGTAAATAAGGAGAAACTGTTTCCAGTGGCAGGAGGGTCGGTAACCAGAGGACACAGATTGAAGGCAAAAGAACCAGAGGGGGGAGATGAGGAGATTTCTTTACTCAGCGAGTTGTTGTGATCTGGAATCCGCTGCCTGAAAGGGCGGTGGGAGCAGATTCAATCAAAACTTTCAAAAGGAAATTGGATAAATACTGGAAGGGGGAAATTTGCAGGGCTGTGGGGGAAGAGCTGGGAGTGGGACTAATTGGAGAGCTCGTTCAAAGAGCCGGCACAGGCACGATGGGCCGAGTGGCCTCCTCCTGTGCTGTATCAGTCTCTGATTCCCGAAGATAACTGAGGGTAAATCCGGAAAGCGATTTAACAGCAAACTCTCCCCTCCCAAACCCTCAACACCCCCCGGCTCCCAGTCTGGCCCTCAGTCCCTCCCAGCTGAGGGTGGACTGAGGGTCCAAGCCTCCGACTCAGGACTCGCATCCCCGCCCCAAGGGGGACTGGGATCGGACTGTGCCTTCTCACACACTGTCAGGTGTACAGCCGCCGCCAGTCAGTGGAAGTCTCTCTCTCTGTGTCCCGCTGGTTTGGCTCCATATTTTGATCAGTTTTTTTTACTCCAGTTTGTGAAATAATTTTCTGCCGCGATCCCCGCAGTTTAGTAGTTTTTTTGCTGGCAGTTTGTAGTGAAAGGTCATTTTGTGCTTTGTTGAAATGTTTGTGGTGAAGGCGGAGGGCGGCTCAGGGTCTGGGGGTCTGATCCATCTGTTGATGTTGACTCCTCACCGCGAACCTGTTGACATGGACCGGGATGGGGACCACGATCTTGGGGTTTCTCACCGGCTCCCCCGACCTGTTGCTGACGTTTCCCGCTTTGATCCGTTTCCACTTGGCTCGGCGGTTCTGGAACCAGATCTTGACCTGAACTTCGCTGAGTTTGAGGGCGTGTGCGATCTGGGAGCGCTCGGTCAGCGAGAGGTATTTCTTGCAGTGAAACTCCTTCTCTAACTCCAGGAGCTGTTCGCTGGTGAAGGCGGTGCGGCGCCGCCTGCTTTTCCCCGCAGAGTTCCCGGCCGCCAGCGGCTCCTGCGAGGCCGCCGCAACTTTCTTATTTTTGGGATTTAAGGAATTGTTGGGGTCGGATAGGCACTCGGCGTCGCTGTCCCCCGAGCTCTCCTCCTCTCGCTCGCTGCCCAGAGTCTCCGCCGATTTTAAATCCAGCTTCTCGTCGTCGGAACTGCAGAGTTTCCCGTCCCCTGGAAACGAGAAATTCAAATCAAACCATCGAGTGAAAATAAACCCCCCCAAAAGCAGATTAGACCCGCAAAGCGGAGCGGCGGGACCAGGTGCGGAACAAACCCGGGCCGCTTCCACTGGGAGGAAATGTCATTCTCTTTACAGCCGGATTTGGTTTCAACTCGAACTGTTTCCATCTCAAAAGCTCTTGGGTTTAACTTTAACTTTTTATTTCAGCAGAAATTCTCGGGGATAATTCCATCCGATCGTTTGAATTTTTACATTAAAATATTTTTAAAACTGAATGAATTTCCTCTCTCGGTCCCTGTGACTATTTGTTGGGCGAGAGAGCGAATTCTCGACCGTCTCCTTGCCGGGCGATCCCAGACTCAGTCCCCGACTCCAGACAATATCCACAAATCACAATCCTTCGCTTTTTCCAATTAATTGTAAAAACAAATGAATATAAAAAGCAGCGAGTCGGTTTCTGAAATCGTTCCCAAGACAGAAATAGGACAAAAAGGAAATCTAGAAACGGAATTACAATTAAATAGTCCAAGACTCTTCAAGATTTTAAATCAGTTTTACATTTAAACGGATTTCTTTTTCGACTGGTTATTGATTTATTACCGAGCCGGATAAACCGCGGCTTTGGTCATGTTTAACGGATTTTTCGTGTCTCCTGCCAAGTTTGAAGGACGCGGCTCGCAGTCAGGGAGCGAGTCTCCGCGAGTATCCGAGAATCTCAGCCCCCAAACGGCCAACATCGCAGCCCCGTCCCGCAACCAACAGCCCAGCCGGCAAAGACCACAACCCGCTCGGGGTTAAAGATTCGATCAAAGTCGGTAAAGTGAGAGAATGAAACCTCCGGGAGGAGAGAGGCGCCGGTTTACAGCGAGTTTCGGATTTACCAAAAAATGGCACAGATTTACAACGACTCAGGGTCAGTAACCGATTTAAATCGAATCTGTTGGACTTCGACTGGCCTGAAATATATTTAATATTAAAATGAACCCAGAAACTTGTGAAAAGTTAACGGTTCGGGGGTCACGGTCCCAACATGTGCACATAACCGACACCGAAATATTTACTGTGAGATTATTAATCATATTGAGTCAGTTAGAGAGAAGAGACGGGAATTCAGTCAGGAGTGGGGGGGGGGGGGAGGGTCTGTGCCCGGGTGGGGGTCTGTGCCCGGGTGGGTGGGGGGTCTGTGCCCGGGTGGGTGGGGGGTCTGTGCCCGGGTGAGGGTCTGTACCCGGGTGGGTGGGGGGTCTGTACCCGGGTGGGGGTCTGTGCCCGGGTGGGGGTCTGTGCCCGGGTGGGGAGGGTCTGTACCCGGGGGTGGGGGTCTGTGCCCGGGTGGGGAGGGTCTGTACCCGGGGGTGGGGGTCTGTACCCGGGGGTGGAGGGTCTGTACCGGTGGGAAGGGTCTGTACCCGGGTGGGGGTCTGTGCCCGGGTGGGGGTCTGTGCCCGGGTGGGGAGGGTCTGTACCCGGGGGTGGGGGTCTGTGCACGGGTGGGGAGGGTCTGTACCGGTGGGAAGGGTCTGTACCCGGGTGGGGAGGGTCTGTGCCCGGGGGTGGAGGGTCTGTGCCCGGGGGTGGGGGTCTGTGCCCGGGTGGGGAGGGTCTGTACCGGTGGGAAGGGTCTGTACTCGGGGGTGGAGGGTCTGTACCCGGGGGTGGAGGGTCTGTGCCCGGGGGTGGGGGTCTGTGCCCGGGGGTGGAGGGTCTGTGCCCGGGGGTGGGGGTCTGTGCCCGGGTGGGGAGGGTCTGTACCGGTGGGAAGGGTCTGTACTCGGGGGTGGAGGGTCTGTACCCGGGGGTGGAGGGTCTGTGCCCGGGGGTGGGGGTCTGTGCCCGGGGGTGGAGGGTCTGTGCCCGGGTGGGGAGGGTCTAGCGTGGGTCGGTCGGTACCGGGGTCGGTCTCACCTGTCAGAGTCTGATAACTCTCTGTAAAGTGCAGAAGTTCCGCCGCCTTCTCCCGGACCCCCGGCTCCTCGGGCTCGGCGCTGTCCAATCTCCTGGCGCTCGGTTCGGGGTTGCTCCGGGGCACCGGCAGCTCCTGGGGAGGGTAGTAACTTTCGGCCGAGTCGGTGAAGCTGGGCAGGGCGGTGGTGAGAGCTACCATGGACGGGACCCCCTGGCTCAGGCTGGCGCAGAAAGTGTTGGTGAGCCGACTGGCGAAAGAGGCCAAGGGGGTGAGCGGAGGGATGCCCGACTGCAGCGGCGAGTGGGGCAGAGCTTGGGGGATGACCACCGGCCGGTAGGGCATGAACATGGGGTAGCCGGTGTACAGCAAGTGTCCTGACCGCGGCTGAGAAGATCCGATGAGGGAATCGATGGAGAAGGCAGTCCCCTGGCCGTTCGGGCGCTGCATGGCGGAGACAGGGCGATGGGGCAGGAGCCGAGCGACCTTCCGGGCTCCCGGTGTCCTCTCTCTGGCTCGCTCTCCTGATGTTGCCTGTGAAGTGATACACAGCCAGGAATGCATCATAAGCGCTGAGGGGGAGGGAGGGAGGGGTGTTCCCTTTCTACTCATCCATCATGCTCACATTATTCTCCGTTTCCTCATTCAAGCTATTGGGGTTTTTGGAGCTGATAAACTCCTCCTCCAGCATTGGCCCATCCTCTGGGAATGTGACTGGACTCCCATCCCAACAGTTCGCAGTGGGAGAGGGAGAGAGGGTGAGGGGAAGAGAGGGAGGAGAGAAAGTGGGGGAGAGCGAAGAGAGAGGGAGAGAGAGAGAAAGCTGGAGAGAGTGGGTAAGGGGAAGAGAGAGAGAGAGAGAAAGATGGAGAGAGAGCGGGAGGGATGGAGAGAGAGCGGGAGGCAGGGAGAGAGAGGAACAGAGAGAGAGAGGGAGGGAGAGAGAGAGAGAGAGAGAGGGAGGGAGAGAGAGAGAGGGAGGGAGAGAGAGAGGGAGGGAGGGAGAGAGAGAGGGAGGGAGGGAGAGAGAGAGGGACAGAGAGAGTGAGGGAGGAAGGGAGAGAGAGAGGGTGAGGGGAAGAGAGAGAGAGAGAGAGGAAGATGGAGAGAGAGCGGGAGGGAGGGAGAGAGAGAGGAACAGAGAGAGGGAGGGAGAGAGGGAGGGAGAGAGGGAGGGAGGGAGGGAGGGAGGGAGGGACGGAGAGAGGGAGGGAGGGACGGAGAGAGGGAGGGAGGGACGGAGAGAGGGAGGGAGGGACGGAGAGAGGGAGGGAGGGACGGAGAGAGGGAGGGAGGGACGGAGAGAGGGAGGGAGGGAGGGACGGAGAGAGGGAGGGAGGAAGGGAGGGAGGAAGGGAGAGAGAGAGAAAGGGTGAGGGGAAGAGAGAGAGAGAGTGAGAGGAAGGGAGAGAGAGGGAGAGGGAGAGAGAGAGAGGGTGAGGGGAAGGGAGAGAGAGGGAGAGGGGAAGGGAGAGAGAGAGAGGGAGGCAGGGAGGGAGAGAGAGAGGGAGGGAGAGAGGGAGAGGGAGGCAGGGAGAGAGAGAGGGAGGCAGGGAGGGAGAGGGAGGCAGGGAGGGAGAGAGAGAGAGGGAGGGGAAGGCAGGGAGGGAGAGAGGGAGAGAGAGAGGGAGGGGAAGGCAGGGAGGGAGAGAGGGAGAGAGAGAGAGGGAGGGGGAGAGAGAGAGAGAGAGGGAGGGGAAGGCAGGGAGGGAGAGAGAGAGAGAGAGAGAGGGAGAGAGGGAGCGCTCGGGATATTTCTCCCCCCGGGAGCGAAGGGCTGCCGTGTCCTTTGGCCGCACCGAGCCAATCGAGTATTATTAAGTGAGATTGATGAGTTGTGATGAGACAAGAGTCTCTTTGTTAAAGTTTGGGAGCCGGTCGGACCGCGACTCAGGAGAGGAGAGGGGAGGGGAGCAGATGGTTTCAAAGCCTTTTCCCTGATTAAGGATGTGTTTGTCCATAAATAACCAGGGAATTAATCCCCTTCCCCTGCAGGACAATATAACATAAAAATCAAAGGCCATGATCGCGCGGAGAAGCGAGTGGGGAACACTGGCGGGAGATCTGTCACCAGCCGAGTTGTGAATGAAACGGGAACTCGCTCCAGACAAACACAATAACATTCAAAGAATCACAAGGTTAAACACTTTAAAAAGAGCAACAACAGGGCAGGAGATTGGACAGAGGCGAGGAACCGGCAGAGAGAGAACAGAAACAGACTTTGACAATCACAACACAGCGAGGTTTGAAAGTGAAGGGCCGGCGGGGAATAGTGAAATAAATAGAATCAAACCGGGAGAATTGAAGAGAAAATGAGCAAGATTTGGAGAGCGGGATTCTCAGAGTTCTGACACGAGCTGGAATAATTTAGGAATCATTTCAAAATGTTAAAAAGATGAAGTGTAAATAATAAATGAATGATGGCGCCTGCTGTTGGCTGGCGATGGGTTGAATGGGGAGCGGCCCCGCTGGTAATCCCGGGCTCAGCCCAGCGCTGATTCCACACCACCCTTCACACACATGAATATTCACCAAGATGCTTTTAATTCGGGCCTTTACTCCCAATCAGGCCGCTGATTGCCCCATTCAGGAGCCGGGCTCAGCCCTTCACACCGACCTGCTGATTAACACAGCACGGGCGGGCGAGCCGCTCTGATTGGCACCGGCCCCGGCCGCTAATTACCCGCTAATTGGAGCGGCATCCACGGCCCTTTCCAGCAGCCTCGCTCGGTGGCTCTGTCTCTCTCTGTATCTAGCTCTGTGTCTGTCTCTCTCTGTATCTAGCTCTGTGTCTGTCTCTCTCTGTATCTAGCTCTGTGTCTGTCTCTCTCTGTATCTCTCTCTGTATCTAGCTCTGTGTCTAGCTCTGTGTCTGTCTCTCTCTGTATCTAGCTCTGTGTCTGTCTCTCTCTGTATCTAGCTCTGTGTCTGTCTCTCTCTGTATCTAGCTCTGTGTCTGTCTCTCTCTGTATCTAGCTCTGTGTCTGTCTCTCTCTGTATCTAGCTCTGTGTCTGTCTCTCTCTATCTAGCTCTGTGTCTGTCTCTCTCTGTATCTAGCTCTGTGTCTGTCTCTCTCTGTATCTAGCTCTGTGTCTGTCT
>JASTWF010000082.1:1103690-1112486 GCA_030390025.1 Squalus acanthias
GTGTGTGTGTCGGTGTGTGTGTGTGTCGGTGTGTGTGTGTGTCGGTGTGTGTGTGTGTCGGTGTGTGTGTGTGTCGGTGTGTGTGTGTGTCGGTGTGTGTGTGTGTCGGTGTGTGTGTGTGTCGGTGTGTGTGTGTGTCGGTGTGTGTGTGTGTCGGTGTGTGTGTGTGTCGGTGTGTGTGTGTCTCTGTGTCTCTCTGTGTGTCGGTGTGTGTGTCTCTGTGTGTGTGTCGGTGTGTGTGTCTCTGTGTCTCTGTGTCTCTCTGTGTTTCTCTGTGTGTGTGTCTCTGTGTCTCTGTGTCTCTCTGTGTTTCTCTGTGTGTGTGTCGGTGTGTGTTTCTCTGTGTGTGTCGGTGTGTGTGTCTCTGTGTCTCTCTGTGTCGGTGTGTGTGTCTCTGTGTCTCTCTGTGTCGGTGTGTGTGTCTCTGTGTCTCTCTGTGTTTCTCGGTGTGTGTGTCTCTGTGTCTCTCTGTGTGTCGGTGTGTGTTTCTCTGTGTGTGTCGGTGTGTGTCTCTCTGTGTCTCTCTGTGTCTCTCTGTGTCGGTGTGTGTGTGTCGGTGTGTGTGTGTCGGTGTGTGTGTGTCGGTCTGTGTGTCGGTGTGTGTGTGTCGGTGTGTGTGTGTCGGTGTGTGTGTGTCGGTGTGTGTGTGTCGGTGTGTGTGTGTCGGTGTGTGTGTGTCGGTGCGTGTTTCTCTGTCTCTCTGTGTGTCGGTGTGTGTGTCTCTGTGTCTCTCTGTGTCGGTGTGTGTGTCTCTGTGTCTCTCTGTGTGTGTCGGTGTGTGTGTGTCGGTGTGTGTGTGTCGGTGTGTGTGTGTCGGTGTGTGTGTGTCGGTGTGTGTGTGTCGGTGTGTGTGTCTCTGTGTCTCTGTGTGTGTGTCTCTCTGTGTGTGTGTCGGGGTGTGTGTGTGTCGGTGTGTGTGTGTCGGTGTGTGTGTGTCGGTGTGTGTGTGTGTCGGTGTGTGTGTGTCGGTGTGTGTGTGTCGGTGTGTGTGTGTCGGTGTGTGTGTGTCGGTGTGTGTGTGTCGGTGTGTGTGTGTCGGTGTGTGTGTGTCGGTGTGTCTGTGTCTCTCTGTGTCTCTCTGTGTCTCTCTGTGTCTCTCTGTGTCTCTCTGTGTCTCTCTGTGTGTCGGTGTGTGTGTCTCTGTGTCTCTGTGTCGGTGTGTGTTTCTCTGTGTCTCTCTGTGTCGGTGTGTGTGTCTCTCTGTGTTTCTCTGTGTGTGTGTCGGTGTGTGTGTCTCTGTGTCTCTCTGTGTGTCGGTGTGTGTGTGTCGGTGTGTGTCGGTGTGTGTCGGTGTGTGTCTCTGTGTCTCTCTGTGTCTCTCTGTGTCTCTCTGTGTGTCTCTGTGTGTCTCTGTGTGTCTCTCTGTGTGTCTCTCTGTGTGTCTCTCTGTGTGTCTCTCTGTGTGTCTCTCTGTGTGTCTCTCTCTGTGTCTCTCTCTGTGTCTCTCTGTGTGTCGGTGTCTCTCTGTGTCTCTCTGTGTCTCTCTGTGTCTCTCTGTGTGTCGGTGTGTCTCTGTGTCTCTCTCTGTGTTTCTCTCTGTGTGTCTCTCTGTGTCTCTCTGTGTCTCTCTGTGTCTCTCTGTGTGTCTCTGTGTTTCTCTGTGTCTCTCTGTGTCTCTCTCTGTGTGTCTCTCTGTCTCTCTCTGTGTGTCTCTCTCTGTGTCTCTGTGTTTCTCTGTGTTTCTCTGTGTCTCTCTGTGTCTCTCTGTGTCTCTCTCTGTGTGTCTCTCTGTCTCTCTCTGTGTGTCTCTCTGTGTGTCTCTCTGTGTGTCTCTGTGTCTCTGTGTTTCTCTGTGTCTCTCTGTGTCTCTCTGTGTCTCTCTCTGTGTGTCTCTCTGTCTCTCTCTGTGTGTCTCTCTGTGTGTCTCTGTGTCTCTGTTGTTGCGAGGCTGATTGTTCAGTGAGAAGTTTTTCTGCAATTGAGGGAAGCAAACTTTGAGAGACAATAATCCCGGAGCAGGTTGGGAGACGGGTCCTGGGTGTCAGACTCCGGAGAGACCTGGGAGTAAAACCTCAGTGAAATATTCCGACATCCGAGCATGGCCACGCAGACAAGTTGATGGTGTGGAGCAGACAGATAGAGTATTTAAACCCGAGAAACCCAACAGCATGAATATCCCAAACATTGCGCTTCAGTTAAAGCACATTCAGAACCAGTCACATCACCAGCAATCTGAACTGGGCGGGAAATAGGGAAAAATCAGCAGCAACTCTCCACGGAGCAAGTTTCACAGAAGAGTAAGTGACCCCTCACCAGGAGTGGACTGTGAACCAATTTCAACAAACAGCTGATTTCTCTCAAATCGACGAACAAAAACAGACAAGGCGATCGGAGAAGAGAACCGGCAAACATAAAGCACCAGCCCGAAACAATCTTCAGTAAAATACTGATTCTCCCCTGTACTATAGTCTATTATATTGATTCTCTCCTGTACTACAGTCTATTATATTGATTCTCTCTCCTGTACTACAGTCTATTATATTGATTCTCTCTCCTGTACTATAGTCTATTATATTGATTCTCTCCTGTACTATAGTCTATTAAAGTGATTCTCTCCTGTACTATAGTCTATTATATTGATTCTCTCCTGTACTACAGTCTATTATATTGATTCTCTCTCCTGTACTATAGTCTATTATATTGATTCTCTCCTGTACTATAGTCTATTATATTGATTCTCTCCTGACTATAGTCTATTATATTGATTCTCTCTCCTGTACTACAGTCTATTATATTGATTCCTCCTGAACTATAGTCTATTATATTGATTCTCTCTCCTGTACTATAGTCTATTATATTGATTCTCTCTCCTGTACTCTAGTCTATTATATTGATTCTCTCTCCTGTACTATAGTCTATTATATTGATTCTCTCTCCTGTATTCTAGTCTATTATATTGATTCCCTCCTGTACAATAGTCTATTATATTGATTCTCTCCTGTACTCTAGTCTATTATATTGATTCCCTCCTGTACAATAGTCTATTATATTGATTCTCTCTCCTGTACTCTAGTCTATTATATTGATTCTCTCCTGTACTATAGTCTATTATATTGATTCCCTCTCCTGTACTATAGTCTATTATATTGATTCTCTCCTGTACTCTAGTCTATTATATTGATTCCCTCCTGCACAATAGTCTATTATATTGATTCTCTCTCCTGTACTATAGTCTATTATATTGATTCCCTCTACATACATAGAAGATAGGAGCAGGAGTAGGCCATCCGGCCCTTCGAGCCTGCTCCGCCATTTAATGAGATCATGGCTGATCCTCCAATTCAGTATCCCGTCCCCGCCTTCTCTCCGTAACCCTTAACCCCTTTTGCCTGTAGAAATATATCTAATTCCCTCTTAAATATATTTAATGAGCTGGCGTACACTGCCCTCTGTGGCAATGAGTTCCACAGGTTCACCACCCTCTGAGTGAAGAAATTCCCCCTCATTTCTGTCCTAAATGGTTTAGCCCTTATCCTTAAATTATGTCCTCTAGTTCTGTTCTCACCCGCCAAGGGAAACATTCCTTCTGCATCTAGTCTGTCTAGACCTGTCAGAATTTTATACACTTCTATGAGGTCCCCTCTCAATCTTCTAAACTCCAGTGTGTACATCCCTAAACTACATAGTCTCTCCTCATAGGTCAATCCCGCCATTCCTGGTATCAGCCTGGTGAATCGCCGCTGCACCCCCTCCATGGCAAGAACATCTTTCCTCAGATGAGGCGACCAAAACTGTACACAGTACTCGAGGTGTGGTCTCACCAGTGCCCTGTACAGCTGCAGCAAGGTATCCCTGTTCCTGTATTCCAACCCTTTTGCTATGAAGGCCAGCATACCGTTTGCCTTCTTGACCGCCTGTTGCACCTGCATGCTCGCCTTCAGTGACTGGTGTACAAGAACACCCAGGTCTCTCTGTACTTCCCCCTCTCCCAATTTATTGCCATTTAAATAATAATTTGCCCTCCCGTTCCTGCACCCAAGGTGGATAACTTCGCACTTGTCCACATTATAGTGCATCTGCCATTTATCCGCCCAATCACCCAGTCTGTCCAAATCGCTCTGGAGCTTCCTGGTCTCCTCCTCTGAGCCCACCCCCCCTCCTAGTTTAGTGTCGTCTGCAAATTTGGAAATGCTGCATCCGACTCCCTGATCCAGGTCATTAATGTAAATTGTGAACAGCTGGGGACCCAGGACAGATCCCTGTGGTACCCCACTTGTTACTGCCTGCCATTCAGAAAATGAGCCGTTTATTCCAACTCTCTGTTTTCTATCTGACAGCCAGTTCTCTATCCACGTCAATACTTTCCCCTTTATCCCATGAGCTTCAATTTTCCATGCTAATCTTTTATGTGGGACCTTATCGAAGGCCTTTTGGAAGTCCAGGTACACCACATCTACTGGCTCTCCCCCATCTATTTTACCAGTTACTCCCTCAAAAAATTCCAATAGATTAGTCAAGCACGATTTACCCTTTGTAAATCCATGTTGACTCTGTCCTATCCTGTCCCCATTTGCTAAGTGCTCCGCTATTTCATCCTTAATGATGGACTCCAGCATTTTGCCCACAACTGATGTAAGGCTTACAGGTCTGTAATTACCTGCTTTTTCCCTACCCCCCTTTTTGAATAGTGGGGTAACGTTAGCTACCCTCCAATCCATGGGCACTGTTCCCGAGTCTAATGAATTCTGAAAAATCATACTTAGTGCATCCGCTATCTCTAGGGCCACCTCCTTCAGTACCCTAGGATGCATGTTATCAGGCCCTGGGGATTTGTCCGCCTTCAATCCCTTTAGCTTCCTTAACACCATATCCTTAGAGATATTGATTTGCGTCAGTTCCTCCTTTGCCAATGTCCCTATTTTTCCCGATATCCCAGGGAGGTTTTTTGTGTCTTCCTTCGTAAAGACTGACCCAAAGTATGCATTTAGTTGGTCTGCCATTTCCTTATTTCCCGTTATATATTCCCCCGTATCTGACTGCAATGGACCAACTTTGGTTTTCACCAGTCTTTTCCTCTTGATATACTTATAAAAGCTTTTGGAGTTAGTTTTTATATTTTCCGCCAGCTTGCTTTCGTAAGCTATTTTGCCCCTCTTGATTAAGCCCTTTGTCCTCCTTTGCTCTATCTTAAACTGTTCCCAATCTTCCGCTCTGGCGCTTTTTTTGGCTATTTTATACGCCCTATCTTTGGATTTTATGCTGTCTCTAATTTCCCCTGTTATCCACGGTTGAGTCACCTTTTTAGATTTCCTTTTATGCCAGATTGGTATAAACAATTTTTGCAATTTTGTCATTCTATCTTTAAATGCTTGCCATTGTTTATCTACCTCCAGTCCTCCCAGGAACGTTGTCCAATCAGACCTACTCAGTTCCCGTCTAATGGCATCATAATTCCCCTTGTTTAAATTCAGGACCTTAGTCTCTGAGTCAATTTCTTCGCTCTCCATTTCGAGTGAGAAATCGATCATGTTATGATCGCTCTGACCCAAGGGTCCCCGTACAACAAGATTACTAATTAGTCCCTTCTCATTGCACAGTACCCAGTCCAATATAGCCTGTTCCCGAGTTGGTTCCTCGACATATTGATCCAGATAACCATCCCTTAAACACTCAAGGAATTCCTCCTCCTCATTATTTTTACTGATTAGGCTAGTCCAATCTATATGTAAGTTAAAGTCACCTATGATGACAGCTGTGCTCTTATTGCACGCTTCTCTAATTTCCCTCGTGATGCCCTCCCCAACCTCTATTTTACTATTTGGAGGCCTATATACCACTCCTATTAATGTTTTTCGCCCCTCGCTATTTCTTAGCTCCACCCATATAGATTCTGTATTAACTGAGTTAATATCCTTCCTTTCAATTGCATTTATCCCCTCTTTTACCAGCAATGCTACCCCTCCTCCCTTTCTTTTTTGTCGATCCTTCCTAAATACTGAATACCCCTGTATGTTAAGCTCCCAGCCCTGCTCACCCTGCAACCATGTTTCCGTAATCCCAATTAGATCATAATTATTAACCTCTATTTCCACAGCTAATTCATCTACCTTGTTCCTGATGCTTCTCGCATTAAGGTATAAAACCCTCAGGCTTTTTTTATGCTCACATTTTTTATGAATTAGTTTGGCCCTTTGTTTTTTGTTCCTCACCCTTTTACCATTTATTTCTGTCTGCCTTTCACTTTCCTCTATTTCACTACATAGGTTTCTAGCCCCCTGCCATACTAGTTTAAATGCTCCCGAACTGCTTTATCAAAAATTACCCCGAGAACATCAGTTCCATCTTTGCACAGGTGTAGACCGTCCCTTTTGTATAGGTCACACCTACCACAAAACTGGTTCCAATGCCTCAAAAATTTAAAACCCTCCCTCTTACACCACTGCTCAAGCCACGTATTTAGCCTAACTATCCTGTTCTCTGTACTCTTACTAGCACGTGGCACTGGTAGTAATCCAGAGATTACTACCTTCGAGGTCCTACTTTTTAGCTTGGCTCCTAACTCCCTAAATTCTACTTGTAGGACCTCTTCCCTTTTTTTAGCTACGTCGTTGGTACCAACATGTATCACGACAACTGGCTGTTCCCCCTCCCCCTCCAGAATGTTCTGCACCCGCGCCGAGACATTCTTGACCCTTGCACCAGGGAGGCAACATACCATCCTGGAGTCTCGGTCGCGACCACAGAACCCCTATCTATTCCCCTGACAATCGAATCCCCTATTACTATAGCCCTGCCACTCTTTTTCCCTCCCTTCTTTGCAACAGAGCCCAGTCATGGTGCCATGAGCCTGGCTGCTGGTGCCTTCCCCCGATGAGTCATCCCCCCCGACAATAGCACCTAAGGCGGTGAACCTGTTGCTAAGGGAGACAACCCCAGGGGATTTGTGCACTACCTTCCTGCCCTTGCTCTGCCTTTTGGTCACCCATGTACTATCTACGCTGGCCTTAACCTGCGGTGTGACCAACTCAACTAAATGTGCTATCCACAACCCTCTCGAATCGTGGATGCTCCAAAGTGAGTCCATCGCAGCTCAAGGGCCGTCATGCGGTCCCACATGAGCTGCAGCTGGACACACTTCCCGCACACATGGTTGTTAGGGACACAGGAAGCGTCCTGATTTCCACATGTTACTATAGTTATTATATTGATTCTCTCTCCTGTACTATAGTCTATTATATTGATCTCTCTCCTGTACTATAGTCTATTATATTGATTCTCTCCTGTACTATAGTCTATTATAATTGATTCTCTCTCCTGTACTATAGTCTATTATATTGATTCCCTCTGTACTATAGTCTATTAAATTGATTCTCTCCTGTACTATAGTCTAATATATTGATTCAACTCCTGTAACTATAGTCTATTATATTGATTCTCTCCTGTACTATAGTCTATTATATTGATGCTCTCTCCTGTACTATAGTCTATATATTGATTCCCTCCTGTACTTAGTCTATTATATTGATTCCTCCTGTACTACAGTCTATTATATTGATTCTGTCCTGTACTATAGTCTATTATATTGATTCCACTCCTGTACTATAGTCTATTATATTGATTCTCTCTCCTGTACTATAGTCTATTATATTGATTCTCTCCTGTACTATAGTCTATTATATGATTCTCTCTCTGTACTATAGTCTATTATATTGATTCCCTCTCCTGTACTATAGTCTATTATATTGATTCTCTCTGTACTTTAGTCTATTATATTGATTCTCTCCTGTACTATAGTCTATTATATTGATTCTCTCCTGTAC
This sequence comes from Squalus acanthias, assembly GCA_030390025.1. NCBI lineage: Eukaryota > Metazoa > Chordata > Chondrichthyes > Squaliformes > Squalidae > Squalus > Squalus acanthias. The sequence continues at coordinate 1,111,451 of JASTWF010000082.1, forward strand.
TATAGTCTATTATATTGATTTCTCCTGTACTATAGTCTATTATATTGATTCTCTCCTGTACTATAGTCTATTATATTGATTCTCTCCTGTACTATAGTCTATTATATGATTCTCTCCTGTACTATAGTCTATTATATTGATTCTCTCCTGTACTATAGTCTATTATATTGATTCTCTCCTGTACTATAGTCTATTATATTGATTCTCCCCTGTACTATAGTCTATTATATTGATTCCCTCTCCTGTACTATAGTCTATTATATTGATTCTCTCTGTACTATAGTCTATTATATTGATTCTCTCCTGTACTATAGTCTATTATATTGATTCTCTCCTGTACTATAGTCTATTATATTGATTCTCCCCTGTACTATAGTCTATTATATTGATTCCTCTCTCCTGTACTATAGTCTATTATATTGATTCCCTCTCCTGTACTCTATAGTCTATTATATTGATTCTCTCTCCTGTACTATAGTCTATTATATTGATTCTCTCTCCTGTACTATAGTCTATTATATTGATTTTCTCTCCTGTACTATAGTCTATTATATTGATTCTCCCCTGTACTATAGTCTATTATATTGATTCCCTCCTGTACTATAGTCTATTATATTGATTCCCTCTCCTGTACTATAGTCTATTATATTGATTCTCTTCCTGTACTATAGTCTATTATATTGATTCCTCTCTGTACTATAGTCTATTATATTGATTCCCTCTCTGTACTATAGTCTATTATATTGATTCCCTCTCCTGTACTATAGTCTATTATATTGATTCTCTTCTGTACTATAGTCTATTATATTGATTCTCTCTCCTGTACTATAGTCTATTATATTGATTCCCTCCTGTATATAGTCTATTATATTGATTCTCTTCTGTACTATAGTCTATTATATTGATTCTCTCTCCTGTACTATAGTCTATTATATTGATTCTCTCCTGTACTATAGTCTATTATATTGATTCTCTCCTGAACTATAGTCTATTATATTGATTCTCTCTCCTGTACTACAGTCTATTATATTGATTC